>JAJSRW010000765.1:0-29258 GCA_022414725.1 Microglena sp. YARC
CATGCCCCTCCCCCCTAAGGTCTGCAGACAAGTGCTAGTGCAGTTATAACATGCCCCCCCCCACACACCACACAACCACAACACACCATTACTACACACACCGTCACATCCTCCCCCCTAAGTCTCTGCAGAAAAGTGCCGAGTGCCAGTAGAACATGCCCCCCCCCCCCCCCCCCCCACACACCACACACAAACCACACAACACACACACCGTCACCATGCCCCTCCCCCTAAGGTGCTCCTCAGACAAGTGCCTAGTGCCAGTAGAACATGCCTCCCCCCCCCCCCCACGACACACACACACACAACACACACACAACCATCACACCACACACACACACACACACATAACACACACCGCACCATGTCCCGCCCCCCTAAGTTGCTCCTGCAGAAAAATGCCTAGTGCCAAGTAGAACATGCCCCCCCCCCCCCCCCCCCCCATCACACACACACAACACACACATTACACACACACCTCACATGCCCCTCCCCCTATTAGCTCCTGCAGAAAAGTGCCTTAGTCCAGTAGAATCATGCCCCCAACCCCCCCCCCCACACACACAAACACACACACCGTCACATGCCTCCCCCCCCTAAGGTGCTCCTGCAGACAAGTGCGCTATGCGTAGAACGATGCCCCCCCCCCCCCCCCCCCCCCCCACACCACACTACAACACAAACGTCACCAGCCCCCCCCCCCTAAGGTGCTCCTGCAGACAAGTGCCTAGGCCAGTAGAACTGCCCCCCCCCCCCCCCACACACACAACAACACACAACACAACATACACACACACCATCACATGCCCTCCCCCCCCTAGTGCTCCTGCAGAAAAACGCTATGCCAGTAGAACATGCCCCGCCCCCCCCCCCACACACAAACACACACACACACACACACACACACACACACACACACACACAACAACACACACACACACACGATAACACACACCTCACCATGTCCCTCCCCCCCTAGGTGGCTCCTGCAGAAAGTGGCCTAGTGCCGTAGAACATGCCCCCCCCCCACCCCCCACACACACCCCCCCCCACACACACACAACAACCACACCGTCACCATGCCCTCCCCCCCCTATGTGCTCCCTGCAGACAAGTGCCTACGTCCAGCTAAACATGCCCCCTCCCCCCCCACACACACAACACACACACAACAACACCACCGTCACCATCCCCTCCCCCCCCTAAGTGCTCCTGCAGAAAAAGTGCCTAGTTGCCTAGTGAACATGCCCCCCCCCCCCCCCCCACACCCCCCCACACACAACACACATACACACACCACCTCACATGCCCTTCCCCCCCCTAAGGTCTCTGCAACAAGTGCCTAGGCAGTAGAACATGCCCCTCCCCCACACACACCACACTACACACACACGCACCATGCCTCCCCCCCTAAGGGCTCCATCGCAGACCAAGTGCCTAGTGCTCTGGATAACAGCCCCCCCCCCCCCTCCTCTCCCCCCACACACACACCACACACACACACACAATACACACACCACCTCACCATGCCCCTCCCCCCCCTAAGTGCTCCTGCAGACAGTGCTAGTGCATAGAAAATGCCCCCCCCCACCCCCCCACACACACCCCCCCCACAACACACACAATACACACACACCCACCATGCCCCTCCCCCTAAGGGCTCCTGCAAAAGTGGCCTATGCAGATAGAACATCCCCCCACCACCCCCACAGTACACACCCCCCCCACACACACGATACACACACACCGTCACCATGCCCTCCCCCCCTAAGGTGCTCCTGCAGACAAGGCACTACCAGATAGAACATGCCCCCCCACCCCCCCCACACACACACACACACACACAACACACCTCACCATACCCTCCCCCCTAAGGTGATACCTGCAGAAAAGTAGCCTAAGTGCCCAGTAGAACATGCCCCCCCCCCCCCCCCCCCCCCATCACACACACACACCACACACAACACACACAAACATACACAGCACACCACCATGCCCTCCCCCCCTAAGGTGCTCCTGCAGACAAGTGCACTAAGTTCCAGAAACATGCCCCCCCCCCCCCCCCAAACCACACACACCACCACACCACACACACATACACACAACACCTTCACCATGCCCTCCCCCCCTAAGGTGCTCCGCAAGACAAGTGCATTGGCAGTGAGCCATGATCTCCATCCAGCAACCACCCACTGATCCACAACAGTCTACGACGTACTCGCAGGCTTGCGCAGAATCCAGCTCGCATCCTCTTCGAGTGACAGAGAACGAGACACCCGGGGCTGCTGACAAGTGGTGGAGGTGAGTGGGGGACAGCACTGTTACTTCATGGATGAATAGCCTCAATCAAGCTGACTGCCATAGGACAGTTCAACCCCCGTGCTGCAGGGCTTCAGGATTGGGTGCGTCACTTCAGGGTGTGTGACTGCTGCTTCAAGGATTGGGGTGGGGGTTGGTTGGGGGTTAAAAAAAAATAATGGGTGAGCGTGGCTTAAAGGATTGGGGCTGCTTGTTAGTGACGTGCTTCAGGATTGTGGCTGGCTTCAGGGGTGGATGGTTTGGCTTCAGGATTGGAGTGTCTTGGTTTTAAGAATCGATCTGTTTAATATGTTTTGGTTGTAATATATTTTGTCTGACGATTTTATCCTATTGGTCATGACAATACTCATTAGGTCTATGTATATATTGGTCTGATATACTCTACTGCGAGTCTGTATATATTCTACTGGTCTGAATGATATCTAACTGGTCTGATAAATCTATGGAACATAAATCAAAATAAATAACTTGGCTGATTATATATTATTGTCTGATGATATTATCTCTATTTGCTGCTGAGGTAGAGTTTCCCCCTGCGCACTCACGGTGCCTGCATCCATTGTATCGAACCCGGGCTATCGACTGGCTAGGTCCTCAATCACTATCTGAGCCCTACTCTATCATCCATTAATATCGGACTCTCCCACCTCTCCCCCCCTTCACCTCCCCTAAAACACACCACGCAGTGTGACCCCCCAGCTCCCCCAACACACACACACCACACTCCCAGTAGGTTGACCCTCGCACTCACGGGCTTTCACCATGGTCACGTGCGAATTAGCTACTCTCTAATCGCGAGGGGCCCAGCCTCCTCTCCATCCAGAGTCAGACTCCCCTCACCCCCCTAAAAAACAACGCAGGTTTTGGACCCCCACCACCACCCAAACAACACATCCACAACTCACGCAGGTAGAGTTGACCGTGCCACTCACGGCTCTTCACCATGTGCAAAAATGTGACGATATGCTAAGCTCTCATATCTACTACTGAGGCCCCAGCATTTCTTCATTCCAGAATCGCCTCTTCGCGGTCGAGAGGAATTTGAATCGTGGAGACCTGATTCATCCTACCACCACATTGGAGGCAGCTGGCAACTCCAGCATCTATGGTTGTTGCCTTGAGTCAGCTGTTCACCCGGTCTGAGCGCAGCAGTGTGCCAAGTGGCTGCCCAGCCGGACTCCACTAAGCACTGTCTCGCAGGTAAACCAAAATAAATCAATACCCAACCAACCACCACAAAGGTTTGACCCCTCCCCCCCCAGCACACCAAATAACACACACCGCGAGGCGCAGCAGTGTACAAGCTCCCACCTGGACTCCAGTTACACAGTCTGCGCAGTAAATTAAATAATAAAATAGCTCAATCAGCCGTTCACTGGTCCGAGCGCCAGCAGATGTACCAACTTGCAGCCTGGACTCCACTGAGCACCTGTCTGCGAGTAAATTAAATAATAAAATAGCTCCAATCAGCCGTTCACCTGGTCCGAGGCGCAGCAGTGTTACCAAGGCTGCCCAGGCTGGACCCTGAGTTATCTATCTACGCAGGTACTTATTACCATCTTACACAAATAGATACCAATAAAACTCACCCAAATAAATTTTCACCCTGCCCCCCCCCCCCACCCCTCCTCCCCCACCCCCACCCCCCCACACAACACTCGAGCAGCCTTGGTTTACATACTCGCTCCAGAGCAGCAGTGTACTAGCGCTACCCAAGGCCTGACTCACTAAGCACTGGTCTATCGGCAAGTATTTAAACATTATAAATCATACCAAACCAAACCACCCACATAGAGTTTGACCACTCCCACCCCCCCCCCCCCATAACCACGCCACATGCACAAATACACAGACAGTCCGATCCAGGCGCAGCAGTGGCTAAGGTCCAGGCCTGACCCCGCTGAGCACCGTGTGCGAGTTACAATTCAATTAAAATAAAATAAATTACTTACCAAACCACACCCCTAATATAGCTCCACCCCTGCCCACCCACCCCCCACCCCACCTCACCCCACACACCACACTCCACCTCACACCACACACACACTTGTCGCCAAGCGCAGCATGTACCAAGCTCGCCCAGGCCTGACCCACGTTTGAGCCACCTGTGGGCATATAAAGGGAGAGATAATTAGATTCCATAAATAAAAATCAAGGTATAATTGAAGTCTTAAATTCATTAAGAGAGCATAGTGACCTGATGAGTAGAGAGGCACACTAACATATAGAGAGGCGATACAATACCTGTTAACTAGACCTAGCACCTGGGGGAAGAGTCAACAAAATTGAGCTGCTCCAAAGTACAACACATTCACCCCCACAACACACACACACACCATAAATCACAGCATCATCCTTACAAACACACAACCACACCCCCACACACACCATAATTTGCGAGAACCACCCCCTCACACACAAACCATCATCAGCACACACACACACGAGCACCAGCACCCAACCCACACCTGTCACACAACACCCCACCCGCCCCAAGCTCACACCCGCTAGCAACACCGGCTTCTGAGCGCTACATGCGCATGAGAAGCGCCACCATACCTCTGAGCGAGGGCGCACAACCTCATGCGATGCTACACACTGAAGCGGGTGCGAAGCCGTGTATCGGAGCACCGACATATAACACAATCAAACGTCGCACAACGCACTACACACGAATGACACACGACCAACATACCCCGACCACACCAACCACCACATCCCCAATATTGACCACACCACACGCCTACAGCTGCATGAACGTGCGCGTGAGAAGACCAACATCGCGAGTACGCCTACCTTACAACGTGCGAAGGTGCTACATGCAGCCAAGTGGTGAGAGACACACATGAAGTGCAAAATACGCACATCCCTCACAAGCCCGACATCACCCTACAACACCCACACCCACACACACACCTTACAAACACCCACATCACCATATATCACACACACACATACCGCTCACACACGCAACCCCACCCAATGCACACCCAGGCTTGTGCCGAAATGCGCGTGAGAAGACCAACAGTGTGCCCCCAACGCTGTGCGAAGGCCTGCTGTATATCAAGAGCAAGGACCCACAAAGGTGTATGAGGAGGCATTTCGAGCAAGTGCCTACAATATTTCCTCACGCTACAGCACACCGCTCCAACTTACACTAGACACATCGCGTGCGCACGCAGAGCTATCCTACACACGCCTGTTCTTTGTACGGTGACCCGTTGCTGACTCGAGCGCAGGCTGTGGCCTTGGGGACAGAGCGACACCCACAGCGCCGTCAGCGTCTGCCATCCTACAACCCTTACCAATGCTGGAGCAACTCATTGCTCCACACGGCATGCACCAGACACGACCGTGGACAACAGCCTGGTGCGGATGACCGAGCCCACTGGAGCAGATAGCTCGGCAGACAGGCTGAGGAGTGGTGTGTGGTGCTGGGTGTGGGTGGGGTTGGGGTATTGAAACAGCGTCGAACTAGTGCCGCCACCTTACGAGTGAAAGAACGAATAGAGCATCCCTCTTCTCAAGCTAACATCTCTAGGTCTTTTCATGTCCTAACTTCGAACACACTAGTCACCACCACTTCTGTGTGCACCGTCCGTATCTGAAACAGCAGGTTTCAATGATGAAATACCAAGAACTCAACACATAACCTGCCTGGCTCCCCGCGTCAATTCATCACCATACAGGCCTTACTATACATCGTCCACCCAACCAATACGCACAAACGCCTTTCCGTTTTCACCACCCTAGTACCACCACGTATCTGGATATAACAAGCTACACGGCTTACAATGATGACTACTGAGCGAACGCACACATCGCGACTACTAATTGACACCTGACCTCATCCCTAACAACGCATAATCACCCCCTGTTCCATGTCCTAAAATCACACAACGCCTGTCCATCTTTCCATTTGACCGAACGATCGGAAGAAGTATGAGTTTCCCATTCGTAGCTACACCTCTATTTTTTTTGTCCACGCACCCTACTTACAGACACCCACCCACCCAAAAATATATCAATCACGCTGTCCCAATCTTCTGCGACCTGTCCACAGTATCTGCAAAGCAGGAGCGCTTGTCGTATTGATACAGAACCACGGGACACCCACAATGAGCTCCCGCTGAGACTGGGCCTGCTCCCCTTCAGGCAAGTCATGGGGCTATGACTGATCAGGAATCCAAATGGGAGTACCAAACCAATCGACAAATCTCCGGCAGGTGTCTGAGCGATCTCGTGTATGACTGGCGGTGTCGAGTAGAGGGTGTTTCACGCGGTGAGCGAGAGCTGAGTAGGGCACAGCGCTGTGTCTGAGTGTTGTGAGTGTCCGAGGTTTGCGCGAGTGTGTACTCAACCGATTTGGTGTGAGCACAGCGCGTGAGCAGATCCGTTACTGTTGAGAGTGTGTGTGTGTGAGCTTGGTTCTGCAGAGTGTCACTGAGCAGTGTGTGGGCGCGTATCTGACAGCGTGTCGAGGCTAGTCGAGCTCGCCGAACAACCGGTCTGTGCTTGATACGATTTCGCGAGATGCTTGTGTAATAGAGGGTGCGAGACGTGGATGACTGTTAGCTGTGTGTGTGTGAGAGGCGTGATTGGATGTGAGCAACGTGGTGTGTGAGGTTGTGTGTGTGTGTAGAGGGTGTGTGTGTGTGGTGTGTGAGGCCGTGTGTGTGTGTGAGTGTGTGTCGAGCTGTGTGAGGGTCCTTATGAGGTACAGAATATCCGACACCGCATCGTGGGTGACTCGTGTGTACCCAGTGTGTGGTGTTGTGTTAGGCCGAGACTATGCGTTGTGAGCGACACCTGGTGTGTGTGAGATGGATCTGGTCTGAAACACCTGTGCGAGACAGAGGTTGTGCGAGAGTCCTGACATATTGGAGGTGGTGCTGTGTGTGTGTGATTGAGGGTGGTGGTGTGTGAGGGTGATGTGTGTGAGCGACCTGACGATCCTGTGTGTTTGACGTAAGAGAGCCACGGGCATCGACTGTGTCGTGGAAGCACACCCACCAGCCTGCCAGACAGCGTGAGTGTATGTGAGAAATGACGCGAAAGTAGACGTGCGCTGTGTGAGGGTTGTGTGTGCTGAGAGAGGTGTGTGCTTGGAGTGTGTCCAACATCGTCAACGAGGCGTGCCGATGTGTGTTGTGCGTAGTGTGTGAGGGTCGTGATCGTGCACTGAACCCACACCTTGCGCAGTACTTGCCCGAGTAGGGTGTGTGTGTGCTCACAAACGCTTACTGTGTGTGGCACCTTGCAATGTGTCAGCGTTCTGCGAAGGGATCTCTCATAGAGTCTTCAGTGTCCAGGGTGTTGTCGTGAGGGATGTGGAGCGGAAGAGTGGCTGCGGATGAGGGTGTAGTGGTGTGTCGACCAAGAGAGTGCAGAAGTGTACTCGACTGTGAAGGGGCCTGACAGAAAGACGAGGAGTCAGGAGAGGCTAGCAATAAGTCTCGTATAAGACAATGTGACTTACAAGTCTAGTCTGTACAGACACGACCAGAACAAGCGCAAAACGGCAAGTCAAGTGGTGTCCAATGAAATGCACCATTAAACTCTTATTCTTAATCTTTATCTTACTCTTTCGTCTACTCTTCTCTTCTCTTACTCTGATCTGGT
This sequence comes from Microglena sp. YARC, assembly GCA_022414725.1. NCBI lineage: Eukaryota > Viridiplantae > Chlorophyta > Chlorophyceae > Chlamydomonadales > Chlamydomonadaceae > Microglena > Microglena sp. YARC. Next base: position 7,942 of record JAJSRW010000765.1, read on the forward strand.
CACAGCGCCTCAAATGTATGGACCCAGTCATAGGCTACAGAGAGATGAATACATCTCTCAACTGAGCCTTAGTATAGCCATTTGAAATTGAAAATTGTTTACATCAATACCAACAGAGTGGTTCTCCGTAGTAATCCGTGCAACACATAACAGACGCTATGAACCCACGCGCATCAACCACAAAACCACGCATACAGCCTAAAGAAACGACTAGGAACGAAAAGCTGCCACAACTAGAGTCGAGTATGGCGAGCACTGCCACCCCATACTGCGCGCGGGAAGAGAGAGCGACCAACGCTCGAGAGATATCTACCACAAAACCTCCTCTCCATGTGCTAGGCAACATCGCGAAGCAGCGACTCCGTCCCATCTACATCGTTATTATAATATTACCGACCATTACTACACGTACTTATCACGATGTGTACAATGACCATAGTAGTATTGCGACGATGAACGGCTCGGCGAGAACGACCATTCAGGCCATCTCAGCAAATAACCACGAACCACTCAAGAAAACGAAAACTCATAATCACAACAACTTCTCTCCGCAGTCCCCTTTGCAGGACGTGGATTCCCAGCTAGTCTCGGAAACATCTCAGACACTTATTAACACACTAACTAAACATATAACACAAAATACATAAACACAAAACCTTTCTCTCCTAATTCACTGTTGAAATCCTCATTGCACATATTATATGCAGGATGGTTGATGCCATGCTAGTCTCTCTGAAACACTTATCACTATACATCAATCTATCAATACAAATGACGACAAAATACAAAACACAAATCCTCTCTCCCAATTGTCAACGTAATTCTTCATGCGCATATATATTGCAGGTATGTGGATGCCAGCAGTCTTCCGTTCCTTTTACCTAGCCGTCTCTGTCTGATCTAGAAGGTCCACTTGCGCAGTTCTGTCAAGGCTCACACACCGTATCTTTGGCTGAGGCTGTGGCAACAATGCTAAGTCAATGACAGTAAGTCATGATTGGCACACCTAACAATATACTATCATTCTCTCACTCTTCTTACAGCTCCAATTTCAACGAACTACTGAAACGTTACAATGGCATTTAAACCAACACCAGAAGGAAATATGAAACTAATACTATAGTGTGATGTTGCAATACAAGTACCAGACCAGAATGATATTCACCAGATCCAATTATAGACATTGGTTGCTATATTATGTTTTGTGTCCCCAACTGCAATGCAAATGGTGCGGACACCTGGTTCAACTCTCACATCCTTCGAATCAGGCGTTAGTATGTGTATTTATTTATAGGCCATATTCTGTGGTGTTGGCCCAACTGCAACAAACAGGGCTGACGTCCCTCACCTCCACGCCTCGTATGATGATGAGTATATGTATTTTAATATTTATTTATTACAATTTTATATTTATTGCATTGATTTATATGTAATTTCTCTATTTCTCCTTTTGCCTCCCTCAATCCGTCAGCTCGTAAGAGGGAGTATCTATTTATTTTTATTTATTTATTTCAATTTATTTATTTATTCAATTTATTAATGTATTTCTTGTATTCCCCTTAACTCCCTTCACCTCCACGCGTCGTAGAGGAAGCTAATTTATTTTCTCTGTATTTTTATTATTTATCTCATATTCATTATCATTATTTATTTATTGTATGTTTCTTTTTATTCTCCCTTTATTCCCTCAACCTCAACACCTCGTATACGAGGGAGTACTTATTTATTATACTATTTATTTATTCATGTTTATTTAATGTATTTTCTTTCTTTTATTTCTTTATTTCATCTATTCATTTTTTCGGATTCGTTCATTCATTATTGCTTCTATTACAATCACAGGTGGGTTGTCTTTCTCCTTTTCCAATAGCGTGCCCTGGTGGATCGCACTAGTGTGGACCCAGTCATGTGGGTTCTGCCTGTCTTCGAGTATGCTCAATGGAGATCGCCCTGCCTTGCGCAATACTTTGTTTGATCCAGACTGGTTCCTCCTCGGCCTGAGACCATGGTCCCGGCATGCTTGAGGCAGCTATGGCTCTACATGGTGTTTGCTGAAGCCCTGACCTCTGTCGGCTCTGCAGCTTTGAAGGAACATGAAGGATGACGATGATGAGATGGGATCAAGCATGCCACAGGTAGGTGTGTGTGTGTGTGTGTGTGTGTAGGTATGTGTATGTGTGTGTGTATGTGTGTGCGTGTGTATGTGTGTGTGCAGGTATGTGTGTGTGGTGTGTGTAGGTGTTATATGTATACAGCCCTTCCCAAATTGGGTTGGCAAGTCTGATTAGCCTATTTGGCTGCGCCTTTACCGACTAGTCTGTAAAAACACACACACACACACATATACCCGTCCGGTTAAGATCAAACATGTTAAATCGGGGCATGCTTGAACACATTGCATGAGGCAGTCTGGTCCCCCCCCCCCCCCCCCCCACACACACACACACAAGACACACACAAACATACATGCATACATACATACATACATACATACATACATACATACATACATACATACATACGTACATACATACATACATACATACATACATACATACATACATACATACATACATACATACATACATACATACATACATACATACATACATACATACACAGATGCGCACACATACACACTTACACATGCACACACAGCTGTGCCCTTTCTAAGCCAACCAACCCAACATGCATCAGGTGTCGGCTGATGTTCGCCAGGGAGAGGGGCTGAAGGCAGGCAAGCAAGCAGTGCAAGGGCTAGAGATGCTTATTGGAGCTGGAGTGTGCCATCGAAAGGTGATATGCGTTCTCTGTTGCTGTTTCTCTGTAAAGCTGTTCCATTGAACAGTGATGTATGTTCTCTGTCTCTGTTATTCTGTATAGTTTCTCTGTATAGCTGTGCTATTGAAAGGTGATATAGTTTCTCTGTCCCTGTTTCTCTGTATAGCTGTGTTATTGAAAGGTGATATAGTTTCTCTGTCCCTGTTTCTCTGTATAGCTGTGTTATTGAAAGGTGATATAGTTCTCTGTCCTGTTTCTCTTATAGCTGTGTTATTGAAAGGTGATATAGTTTCTGTCCCTGTTTCTCTGTATAGCTGTGTTATTGAAAGGTGATATAGTTTCTGTCACTGTTTCTCTGTATAGCTGTGCTATTGAAAGGTATATATGGTTTCTCAGTATAGCGGTGCCATGGAAAGGTGATATTGTTTCTCTGTTGCTGTTTATCTGTATAGCTGTTCCATTAAACAGTGATATGTGTTCTCTGTCGCTGTTTCTCTGTATAGTGTTCCGTTGCTGTTTCTCTGTATAGTGTTCTGTTGCTGTTTCTCTGTATAGCTTAGCCATTGACAGGTGATATGTGTTCTCTGTCACTGTTTCTCTGTACAGCTGTGCCATTGAAAGGTGGTATGTGTTATCTGTCGCTGTTTCTCTGTGTAGTTTCTCTGTACAGTTTATGTGTGTAGCGGTGCCATAGAAAGGCGATATGTGTTCTCTGTTGAGTATAGTTAGGTAGGCAATATGATATCATATGATGTCATGTCATCATATGATATCATACGATGCCGGCGGTCTGACTAGGTAACTTTGGCCTGGGGCATCATATCATATGATATTAAATCATATGATTTTTGTATGAGATCATATGATATCATACTCGTCTTTGGTCAATATCATATGATTTGCCGTTCCCTAAGTATAGTTGAATGGTAGCTCAAGATTAACAATTCCATTGCTCCCTATAGTTTAGTTCAGTGTAATTAACACACAGAACATGAACAGGAACAGAGACACAGCATTAAAATGAAAACATACATGGATGTGGGCATGAGTATGGACACAACCACTTAACACAAGCACTTACTTTCCTGTGTTTAACACTTGACACATTAAACACACAGAACATGAACAGGAACATGAACACAGACACAGGATTAGAATGAAAGCATACATGGATGTGGGCATGAGTATGGACACAAACACTTGGCTCACACACTTAATTTAACGTATTTAACACTTAACACACAAACACTTAACGCAAACATTTAACACAAACATTTAACACAAACACTTAACACAAGCAATTTATTTTCCGTATGGGCAGGTTGTTGAGGATTTGATATCCTGTGGCACAACAAGCACAGACTCATTCGACTGGGTGCGTCAAGTGCGCCACTATTGGGACGGTGATGCAGATGTGCTGTACGTCGCATTTGCACAGACGCGTCTACCCTATGGCTTTGAGTACGTGGGGCGCCCGCTAGATTGTCGCCTCCTATGCCCTACCCTTCTATCCCAGGCCTCCTAGCGCAGTCAACGCCCTCCAGGTGTGGAAGATTCTTTACATATTGTTTTTTTTTAGTTTACGGTTAAACGTTGAGTACGTGGCGCGCTCCCTACAAGTCGCCTCCTATGCCCTACCCTTCTCTATCCCAGGCCTCCTAGCGGCAGTCAACGCCCTCCAGGTGGGAGATTCTTTACATATTGTTTTTTTTAGTTTACGGTTAAACGTTGAGTACGTGGCGCGCTCCCTACATGTCGCCTCCTATGCCCTACCCTTCTCTATCCCAGGCCTCTTAGCGGCAGTCAACGCACTCCAGGTGGGAGATTCTTTACATATTGTTTTTTTTAGTTTACGGTTAATCGTTGAGTACGTGGCGCGCCCCCTACATGTCGCCTCCTACGCCCTACCCTTCTCTATCCCGGGCCTCCTAGCGGCAGTCATCGCACTCCAGGTGGGAGATTCTTTACATATTGTTTTTTTATTTTACGGTTGAACGTTGAGTACGTGGCGCGCCCCCTATACGTCGCCTCCTAGGCCCTACCTTCTCTATCCCGAGCTCCTTGCCGGCAGTCAACGCACTCCAGGTGGATGATTATGTGAATAATCATTTTTTAGTTTACCGGCTAAACGTTGAGTACGTGGGGCGCCCAGTAGATGTCGCCTCCTACGCCCTGCCCTTCACTATCCCTGGCCTCCTAGCGGCAATCAGCACCCTTTAGGTGGGTGATAATGTAAATAATCATTGTTTGGTTTACTGACTAAACGTTGTTTACGTGGGGCGCCCCCTAAGGTTGCCTCCTAGGCCTACCTTCTCTATCCGGGACAGTTTTTTTTTTAATTTCACAAAATGGTTTTTTCTATAGCTTTTTAGTTTGAGGTCTCCTCTAGGGACAGCGTCCTTGTAGCTTGTTATAGCTTTTAGGACCATTAAGTCAGTGGCGGTGGTTGCAGGTCTGGCTGACATGTTGAGCAAGTACACACACACACACACGCACATAAACACACACACATACACACGCACCACACACACACACACACTCCTGCTCCCCTTCAACTTGCAGACCTCCCCCATCGTAACACTGAACATGGGTGACGCTCATGCGCTTCCGGAATTGGTGATCGCGGTATGGCTGAAATGTTGGGCAAGTACCATGTCTCTGCCAGGCTCCCTCCTAACCCCCCCACCCCACCCCAGCACTCACACCTTTAACCCCAACCCTCCTCCTCCCTCCCTCCTGCTCCCTTCCACTTGCAGACCTCCCCATCGTAACCTCAGCATGGTGACGCTCATGGCGCTTCAGAATTGGTTGTTGCGGGGCTGGCTGATATGCTAGGCAGTACATGCTCTGTCATGCTTTCTCAGACACCTCCACAACAGTGCTCTCTCGTAGCCTGGTGGGTGCTCTTGCCACGGACTGCTGGATCTCACTGGACGGAGCCCAAGCACTCAGTGTGCAGGTGAGCGCATCTGATAGGTCTAGGGTTTGGGTTTAGGGCTTCGCCCCGATGTGTGGGTGCTTTTTCTCAGGCAGTGTGGGCGCATTGCTCAGTGTGTTTTACTCAATGTGGGTGCTCTTGCCACCGATTGCTGCATCTCACTGGACAGAGCCCAAGCACTCAGTGTGCAGGTGAGAGCAGCTTATAGTCTAGGGTTTGGTTTAGGGTCTGGCCTGATTTGTGGGTGCCTTTTCTTAGGCAGTGTGGCTGCATTGCTCAGTGTGTTTTACTCAGTGTGGAGCTCTTGCACAGACCGCTGGATTCTCACTGGACGAAGGCCATGCACTAAGTGTGCAGGTTATCACCGCTCCGATGTTTGTGTGCGTTTTCTTAAACAGTGTGGGTGCATTGCACAGTGCGGCTGCTTTGCTCAGTGTGTTGTTATCAGTGTGCTTTTCTTAGTGTGGGTGCTCTAGCCACCCACTGCTGGATCTCACTGGACGGAGCCCAAGCACTCAGTGTGCAGGTGAGCGCATCTGATAGGTCTAGGGTTTGGGTTTAGGGCTTCGCCCCGATGTGTGGGTGCTTTTTCTCAGGCAGTGTGGGCGCATTGCTCAGTGTGTTTTACTCAATGTGGGTGCTCTGGCCACCGATTGCTGCATCTCACTGGACAGAGCCCAAGCACTCAGTGTGCAGGTGAGAGCAGCTTATAGGTCTAGGGTTTGGGTTTAGGGTCTGGCCCTGATTTGTGGGTGCCTTTTCTTAGGCAGTGTGGCTGCATTGCTCAGTGTGTTTTACTCAGTGTGGGAGCTCTTGCCACAGACCGCTGGATCTCACTGGACGAAGGCCATGCACTAAGTGTGCAGGTTATCACCGCTCCGATGTTTGTGTGCTTTTTCTTAAACAGTGTGGGTGCATTGCACAGTGCGGCTGCTTTGCTCAGTGTGTTGTTATCAGTGTGCTTTTCTTAGTGTGGGTGCTCTAGCCACCCACTGCTGGATCTCACCGGACTAAGCCCAAGCACTTAGTGTGCAGGTGAGGGTAGGTTATAGGTTTAGGTTATGTTGTGTAGGATTTAGGGCTTGGGTTTGCCCCCAATGTGTGGGTTCTTTTTCTCAGGCAGTGCAGCTGCGTTGCTCAGTGTGTTGTGCTCAGTGTGCTTTTATTGGTGTGGGCGCTCTCGCCACGGACTGCTGGATCTCACTGGACGGGGCCCAAGCACTCAGCGTTAGGTGTAGGGTCTGGCCCTGGTATATTGTTTAATGTTTAGGGCTTGGGTTTAGGGTCTGGCCCCGATGTGTGGGTACTTTTTCTTTGGCAGGGTGGCTGCTTTGCTCAGTGTGCTTTGCTCAGTGTGATTGCTTTATACAAGGACTGCTGGATGTCATTGGAACGAGGCCATGCACTAAGTGTGCAGGTTATCACCGCTCTGATGTGTGTGTGCTTTTTCTCAGGCAGTGTGGGTGCATAGCTCAGTGTTCCTGCATAGCTCAGTGTGCCATTTTAAACCCTTTTCAGGCACTCTCTGCCCTGTCTCACCATATATGTATTGCTGTGTACTGCATGTGCGATGTATGAAGTGTATCCCTCATGTTTGACACGTTTTACCTTGTCCAGGCACTCTCTGGCCTGGCTCAGCAGCTGCACGAGATCTGGTCCTCTTTTTTCTATGGCCTTCCATCCGTCCTCCTAGCTGGCAAGGAGGTTGCATCTCCATGGGGTAGGGCCCCCTCTGCAGATTCAGGCGCCCCATGCTCCATCTTCGTTTCTCTGCCGCTGGAAATATATTTGGCTCCCTCAAGAAGCACAGCCATGGTAAGCCATTGTGTTTTGTGTTTTGTGTGTAATATATTGGGTGTATTCATCCATGCATTGGGTTAATGAATCCATATATTGGCTGTGTATAGTCCATATGTCTTGTGACTCCCTGTACTACGAATCCATGTTTTGTGAATCCCTGCATTATGAATCCTTGTTTTGTTAATCCATGTATATATTGTGTGTTATAGATTGGGTGTGTGGATCCTTATATTGGGTGTGTGAATCCTCCTGGCTGGCAAGGAAGTTGCATCTCTGTGGAGTAGGACCCTCTCTGCAGACTCAGGGGCCCCATGCTCCATCTTTGTGTCTCTGCCGCTGGAAATATATTTAGCTCCCTCAAGAAGCACAGCCATGGTAAGCCATTGTGTTGTGTGTGTGTAATATATTGAGTGTGGGAATCCATACATTGGGTGTGTCAGTACAGACTGACGAATAAGAAAAAACATATCCTTGCCCCCCTGCCAGTACCCCCCCCCCCCCCCCCCCCCCCCAAACACACACACGCCATCCACGCCCATCCACGCCCATCCACGCCCATCCACGCCCATTGCCACGCCCATCTCCACGCCCATCCACGCCCATCCACGCCCATCCACGGACCCCCAAATCAACCCCACTGCTGTGCTCAGGACGTGTCGCATGCCGCTCCTGCCCAGCTGAGTGAGAGCATGCGACGAATCAGCAGAGCTATCTCCTTGACACACGTTGACATCGCCCTGGTGGTGGAAGCTGGCTTGCGGTGCATGGGACTGAGGGATGCAATTGAGGGGGCCCGGTGTGTGGCTAGCTGCTTGAAGGTGGCGGCTATGCAGCTAGTACCAAGGTATACATGTTTTGCTGAGTTTGTGTTTTTGGTGGGTTAGTAGTTTCTGTCTGTTTGTTTTTATCATTTGAAGGCGGGTGATGGGGTATGGTATGTGGCTAGCTGCTTGAAGGTGGCAGCTATGCAGCTTGTGCAAAGGTAGGGGGCATGGATCATTTTTTGTGTGTTAATTGTTTTTTTTGTTTTATTTGAGGGTGGGTGGTGCACTCCCGTGGTGCACCTAATGGTGTGTGGCTAGCTGCTTGAAGGTGGCGGCTATGCAGCTGGTACCAAGGTATGGGATGTGGGTTATGGATCATTATTCTGTTGGTGGGTTTGTTGTTTTCGTGAGTTGGAAGTTTTTATTTTTAGTTGTCTTCATTTGAAGGCGGGTGATGGGGTACGGTGTGTGGGTATGTGTTAAGGTGGCGGCTATGCAGCTTGTGCAAATGTATGGGATGTGGGCTATGGAGTATTTTTGTGTTGGTGGGTTAGTTGTTTTAGTGGGTTAGTTGTTTTAGTGGGTTAGTTGTTTTGGTAGTTTTGATGTTGTCATTTGAGGGTACGGTGTGTGGGTATGTGATGGGGTACGGTGTGTGTGTATGTGATGGGGTGCGGTGTGTGTGTATGTGATGGGGTACGGTGTGTGGGTATGTGATGGGGTACGGTGTGTGTGTATGTGATGGGGTACGGTGTGTGTGTATGTGATGGGGTACGGTGTGTGTGTATGTGATGGGGTACGGTGTGTGTGTATGTGATGGGGTACGGTGTGTGTGTATGTGATGGGGTACGGTGTGTGTGTATGTGATGGGGTACGGTGTGTGTGTATGTGATGGGGTACGGTGTGTGGGTATGTGATGGGGTACGGTGTGTGGGTATGTGGTGGGGTATGGTGTGTGTGTAAATGATGGGGTACGGTGTGTGTGTATGTGATGGGGTACGGTGTGTGTTTATGTGATGGGGTACGGTGTGTGTGTATGTGATGGGGTACGGTGTGTGTGTATGTGATGGGGTACGGTGTGTGTGTATGTGATGGGGTACGGTGTGTGTGTATGTGATGGGGTACAGTGTGTGTGTATGTGATGGGGTACGGTGTGTGGGTATGTGATGGGGTATGGTGTGTGGGCATGTGATGGGGTACGGTGTGTGGGTATGTGATGGGGTACGGTGTGTGGGTATGTGATCGAAGGTGGCGGCTATGCATCTGGTGTGGGGTGTGGGCTATGGATTGTGTGCTTGTTGGTGACCGGTTTTGTGTTGATTTGAGGGTCAGTGATGCACCTGAGTGGGTGCGGTGTAATATCACCATGATCACATAAGAGAGATGTGCCCCATCACCATGATCACCCACCCCCTTCTCCTCTATTCTCCTTCCAGACCCCAGTACAGGTTTGACCTGTTCACAGCTCGCTCCATCCTCATCTACATGGGCACCCACTGGCTTCCCACCCCACCCAACCCCACATCCACCCACCCCCCCTTCCTCTCCATTGCTGTCTTCCCCCTCCATCATCGCGAACCCCACCTCGCCCCCTCCCTCCTCTCCACCTGTCTCTTCCCCCTCCAGGCCTAAGTACAGGTTCGATCCTCATCACAGCTCGCTCCATCCTCTTCTACATCCGCTCACACTGGCTGCCCACCCCACCCACCCCACCCACCCCTGCCTTTCTCTCCATTGCTGTCTCCCCCCATCAATCATGACCCCCGACCCACCCCACCCCCTCCCTTCCTCTCCATCTATGTTTTCCCCCTCCAGGCCTCAGTACAGGTTCGACCTCATCACAGCTCGCTCTATACTCGTCTACATCCGCTCACACTGGCTGCCCACCCCACCCCACCCCCACCTACCACCCCTCCCTTCCTTTCCATCTCTGTTTCCCCCCTCCAGGCCTCGGTACAGGTTCGACCACGTCACAGCTCGCTCCATCCTCATATACACGGGCACCCACTGGCTGCCCACACCAACACCACCCCCACCCACCCACCCACCCCTCCCTTCCTGTCCATCTATCTTCTCCCCCTCCAGGCCTCAGTACAGGTTCAACCTCATCACAGCTCACTCCAACCTCATCTACATCCGCTCACACTGGCAGCCCACCCCACCCCCACCCCCCACCCACCACCCTCCTTTCCTTCCCATCTATCTTTTCCCCTCCAGGCCTCAGTACAGGGTTGACCTCATCACAGCTCGCTCCATCCTCATCTACATCCGTACACACTGCCTGCCCACACCACCCTACTCCCACACCACCCCTCCCTTCCTCTTCATTGCTGTCTCCCCCCATCATCGTGACCCCCGCCCCGCCCCCCCTTCCTGTCCATCTCTCTTTTCCCCCTCCAGGCCTCAGTACAGGTTCGACCTCATCACAGCTCGCTCCATCCTCATCTACATCCGCTCACACTGGCTGCCGACACCCGACCCCAGTACCACCAACATGAGCAGATCACAATCCCGTAGCCTTAGCCGCATGCCATCGGCTAAAAGGCATACATCGTCCACCGCTATTAAAGATGACAGCTCCATTGCTGCAACCAAGGGTAACTCTATCGCTGCTGTTGACGCAGCCATGAGAGCTGTTCTCATTGGCATGGCGCATATTGATGACGTGGGCGTTATTGCACGCCTCATTGACCAGGTGGGTCAGCTGATGAGTGGTGTGCCTGGGTTTGAGTGTGTTCCCCACTACAGAGGATAACTCCATCGCTGCATACAGGCAGGCAGACAGACAGACAGACAGACAGACAGACAGACAGACAGACAGACAGACAGACAGACAGACAGACAGACAGACAGACACACATACATACACACATGCACACATTCACGCATACATACACACATACATACATACATACATACATACATACATACATACATACATACATGCATACATACATACACACACATACATACATTTGACCAGGTCACATCCGTCGCGCCTCGCACAACTGCCCCCCCGGACCTGCCCGCTGTGGCCGCCCCCTTGCTCCCATATCAAGCATCCAGCAAGGCTGCCTCCTTCAATATCCCAGAGCCCTGCATCAAGGAGCTCCACAACACGATCAGTAAAATGTGTGCATCAGCTTGCATGGCCATGGATGCGAGGGATGAGCTAGAGGCCCTCCCCCCTCACCGACACAGCCACACGCACACCAAGGGCCCATCCGAAAGCCACATCAGACTACCCTCCGCCTCTTTGATGGCTGCCGCTGCCAAAAGTGGAAACCTTAACAGCACTATCACATCTAGCAGGTGAGAATTGCAACAACAAAAACTGTAGCAGCACGACCACAAACAGACTGGCCCAAGTGGCTGGTCTGTAAAAACATACAAACAGCCACACGCACATCAATGGCCCTTCGAATAACCACATCCAACTGCCCTCCGCCTCTTTGATGGCTGCCGCTGCCAAAAGTGGAAACCTCAACAGCACGATCACATCTAGCAGGTGGGAATCGCAAAATAATTCAAAATGAATTAAAATGAATTAAAATGAATTAACATGAAAACAATGTATAACCTCAACAGCACAATTGCAAACAGCATATTTAGTTATTTGTGACAAGCTCAAGGTGTTTTGTGACAACCTCAAGGTGTGTTGTGACAACCTCAAGGTGTTTTGTGACAACCTCAAGGTGTTTTGTGACAACCTCAAGGTGTTTTGTGACAACCTCAAGGTGTGTTGTGACAACCTCTTGGTGTTTTGTGACAACCTCAAGGTGTTTTGTGACAACCTCAAGGTGTTTTGTGACAACCTCAACAGCACAAACACAAACAGCGCGTGAGAATTGAACAAGAAAATAAACTGTAGCAGCGCAGTCACAAACAATAGGTGATAATATACAGATAAATTGTATACATATAAATACGAATAATTATCACTGTAACAGCACGATCACATTTAGCCGGTGAGGATCGCAAAACAATTGATCACAGGAGCACAAACTGAAACCCAAACGGCCGTCATTTGAGAAAACAATTGTTTGGGTTCAGTTCATCAATGCTTGTTCTGTTGAGACCCTCCTGGTATCATGCAACATACACACTAAACACATACACACCCGCACATGCAAGCTTGCCTAGGCTGGCCAGGCTGTAACAACGTACACACTAAACACATACACACTATACACACCTGCACACCTGTACATGCAAGCTTGCCTAGGCTTGCCAGGCTGTAACAACATACACACTAAACACATACACACCTGCACATGCACATGCTAGCTTGCCTAGGTTGGCCAGACTGTAACATACACACTATACACACCTGCACACCTGCACGTGCAAGCTTGTCCAGGCTGGCCAGACTGTCACAAGATACATACGATCATGTGGCAAGACGTTCATCCAGTATATCAATGCTTTTTATTTTTAGCCCTTCCTGCCATGGTTGGGAAAGTCCCTTCAGCCTATTCAGCCTACCCCTGGACTGTAGGAACATACACACAACACACATGCACACATGCACACACAACCTTGTGTATACCTACCCCTGGACTGTAGCATACATACACGCAATACACATACACATGTGCACACACCAGCTTGTCCTGACCTACCCCTGGACTACATAACACATACACACAATACACATACACACCCGGACACACAAGCTTGTCCTGACCTACCCCTGGACTGCAATATACATACACACAATACACACAAAGCACACTCGCGGCCAATATACATACACACAATACACACAAAGCACACTCGCGGTGTCAAGTAGACTTTAACATGTAATGTAATGTAATGTAATACACACCCGCACACACCAGCTTGTCCTGACCTACCCCTGACCTGTAAAGTACAAACACGTTCATACCGCAGGTCGTCAACCCCGGGGCCTATGGGGCTAGCTGGCATGGGGCCCGACATGGATGGTCTCACCATGGGATTGCCAACAGCCCTCAGCAGGTGAGTGTGTGAGTGCGTGTGTGAGTGTGTGTGTGAGAGAGTGTGTGTGTGAGTGTGTGTGTGTGAGTGTGTGGAGGAGTGTGTGTGTGTGTGTGAGTGTGTGGGGGAGTGTTTGGGGGGGGGGGGGGGGTAGGTAAGGGATAGAAGGGGTAGGGGGACAAGGGGTGGGGTGGGTGGGTGAGTGAAGGATAAAGAGGGGGGATGTAGGCAAGGGGTAGGGGTGTGGGGGGTGTGGGGGGGGGGGGTAGGGTTGGGGTTGGGGGGGTGGAGTGTGTTTATTGAGTTCTGCTCCCCTCTCCACCCTTCCTGCCCCATCCTCCTGCCCCCTCTCGCCCCCCCATCCCCAACCCACGTGCCCTCCTCCACCCTTCAAGCACCCCACAAACTAACTTCCACCCCCAAACCTCACAAACACACCCACCCGCTTCACCAACACCCGTCCACCCCACTAATACCCGCCCACCCACCCTCCCATGCCACCTCTCCCAGAAGAACAGGAAGGATGAACGCATGGGACCTAAGCCCAACACCCGTCCACCCCACAAAAAACGCTCACCCACCTCACCTTCTTTCTAGCTTACCCAGCCGCTCGACCCCCTCTCCCCCTCTCCTGCTCGCCCACCCTCTCTCCCTCTCCCAGCAGAGCAGAAATCATGAGCGCATGGGACCTTAGCCCAACACTTATCAACCCACAAAAAAGCCGATCACCCACCCTCACCTCCTCTCCTGCTCACCCAGCCCCCCCCCCCCCCCCCTCCCCCTCCCCTTCTCTTCTGCTCACCCCCCCTCTCCCCTCTCCGGCTCATCCCCCCTCTCTCCCTCTCCCAGCAGAACAGGAAGCATGAACGCATGGGACCTTAGCCCAACACCCGTCCACCCCACAAAAAAACGCTCACCCACCCTAACCCCCTCTCCAGCTCACCCAGCCGCTCACCCCCCCCCCTCCCTCCCTCTCCCGCTCACTACCACCCTATCTCCTTCTCCCAGCAGAACAGGAAGCATGAACAAATGGGGCCTAAGCCCAACACCCATCCACCCACAAAAAGCCGCTCACCCACCCTCACCCTCTCCCGCTCACCCACCCTCACCTCCTCTCCCGCTCACTCAGCCGCGCACCCACCCTCACCCCCTCTCCCGCTCACCCACCCTCTCTCCCTCTACCAGCAGAGCAGAAAGCATGAGCGCACGGGACCTATGCCCAACGCCCGTCCACCCCACAAAAAGCCGCTCACCCACCCTCACTTCTCTCCCCGCTCACCCAGCCACTCACCCCCCTCTCCCGCTCACGCGCCTCACCCCCTCTCCACTCACCAGCCGCTCACCCCCTCTCCCGCTCACCCACCCTCACCCCCTCTCCCACGCACCCAGCCGCTCACCCCCTCTCCGCTCACCCACCCTCACCCCCTCTCCCACTCACCCAGCCGCTCACCCCCCTCTCCCTCTCCCGCTCACCCACCCTCACCTCCTCTCCCACTCAACAGCCGCTCACCCCCCTCTCCCCTCTCCCGCTCACCCACCCTCACCTCCTTTCCCACTCACCCACCCTCACCTCCTCTCCCGCTCACTTCAGCCGCTCACCCACCCCCCTCTCTCCCGCTCACCCACCCTCTCTCCTCTCCAGCAGAGGAGGAAGCCTGAGCGCGATGAGACCAAAGCCCAACACCAAGCCGCTTCAGTGTATATATCGCAAATGTTACCAGCTGCCCACCCTCCCACGCCACCAACACCCTCCACCCCACTAACACCCTCCCACCCACCCTCCCACGCCACCTCTCCCAGCAGAGCAGGAAGTATGAACGCATGGGACCTAAGCCCAACACCAAGCCGTTTCAGCTACTCTAACGCAAATGTTACCAGCGGAGTCAGCATCGCATTCGCAACACCCAGGGCAGTTGAGGATCCTCGCGGTGGGTCCCATGACGGTGTGTCCGGAGCCACCAGGCAGATCTGCAAGGGTTACATGGACGCCAGGCTGGCTGCAGCACGCCGAACGAGGCTGGCGCAAACAACTGTCATGCTCCATGTGCTGCTGAAGGCTACTGGTGCTTGTTTCTTGGTAGGTGGTAGGTGGTTAGTTGTACGTAGTATCTTGGTTAATGGTGGGTGGTAGGTGGTTGGTGGTACATAGTTTCTTGGTTTGTTGCCTGTTTCTTGGTTGGTTGGTTGGTTTCTTGGTTGGTTGGTTGGTTGGTTGGTTGCCTGTTTCTTGGTTGGTTGCCTTTTTTTGTTATTGTTTCTTTTTGTTTTCATATTTTCTAGTGATTGTTTCTTGGTAGGTGGTTGGTGGGAAGTGGTAAGTAGTTTCTTGGTAGGTTGTGTATGTATGATACCGGTATGGGTAGGTTGTGTATTTATGTATGCTATCGGTGCTTGTTTTTGGTAGTTGGTAGGTAGTGCGTGGTTCGTGGTAGGTTGTGTATGTATTTCACAGTCCAAGGGAAGGCCAAATAAGTTTAAAGGACTTGCCCAAGCGTGACAGGAAGGGCTAGAAAAAAGGGCTAAACCTGCTTTTTAGAAGAAGAAAAAAACTGGAGCTTTGCTGCTCCTCATATAGTTTTAGTGTTCCATAGCTTCCCAAGACCAGCCCTAAGCATTTTTTTCTTCTATTTTTTTGTTTGTTTCATAGCTTCCCAAGCCATGCCATAAGCAAACATTTTAGATATCATAAATCTTCACCACACCTCTTTTCAGCAGCCTGTCCCAATCAACTCACCCAACTGAAATCTATAAATCTATACATCTTGAAATCTTGAAATCTTCACCCCACCTCTTCTCAGCAGCCTGTCCCAACCAATTCACCCAACTGAAATATATAAATCTTGAAATCTTCACCCCGCCTCTTCTCAGGTTGGCGTCCCTGGTATTGGCAAGACACTCACCTGGAAGACCCTGGCCTCGACCTGGACCACCCAAGGCTCCAAGGTATTGGCCTCACCCAATGTGTTGCACCTCTTCCCTGAAGCTCTGCCACCACTGCAAGCCCTCACAGTAGCAGGCAGCCTGTCCCCACACCCCAAAGCACGACCCTCTGCTCCCATTCCCTCACCTCTCCTATCACATGGCCCCACACCTGCATGGGCTCCGCCGGGCGCCTTGTAGGGGGGCTGCGGACGCGGGGAGGGTATGGATGGGTGCGAGGCTGCTGCCATAGACGCACCAGGAGCCAGCCAGGGTCCACATGCTTGCGACGACTGGCTAGGGACCCTGTTGGAGGGCGCTGGCTTGCGGCAGCCTGAGGTTCAGCGTGGTGGTGGCAATGGGAATGGTAGTGGCCCTGCCTCCACTGGTCACCCTCACATGTCACCGATGATGATCGTGTTTGACGGACCTGTGGGCACGCCAACTTCGGATGCTTTGCTGCCGCTTGTGTGTGGAGGTACAAACCGGTTGAAGCAGTACGGTGGTGCTGGCCTCCGCGGTGCTGTGGCAATTCCAGAGGGGGCCTTGGTCGTGTGGGAGACCGTATCGCTTGCAAAGCTATCACCAGCTGCTCTGGCGATGACACCGGTGCTGAACATCAACGATGCCGTGTTGGATTCTGCTGTGCTGCTCCAAGTGCGCTTTCTTCAATTTTTTTTTTTTAGTTCATCAATTTTTGTATGTAATTATTATTTCATCATTTTTTTTTCTTTGCAGCCCTTCCTGCCATGGTTGGACAAGTCGCTTTAATCTATTTGGCCTACCCCTGGACTGCAACATACATACTACCCTTTAGCCTATTTGGCCTACCCCTGGACTGCAACATACATACTACCCTTTAGCCTATTTGGCCTACCCCTGGACTGTAACATACATACTACCCTTTAGCCTATTTGGCCTACCCCTGGACTGTAACATACATAACCCTTTAGCCTATTTGGCCTACCCCTGGACTGTAACATACATACTACCCTTTAGCCTATTTGGCCTACCCCTGGACTGTAACATACATACTACCCTTTAGCCTATTTGGCCTACCCCTGGACTGTAACATACATACTACCCTTTAGCCTATTTGGTCTACCCCTGGACTGCAACATACATACTACCCTTTAGCCTATTTGGCCTACCCCTGGACTGTAACATACATACTACCCTTTAGCCTATTTGGCCTACCCCTGGACTGTAACATACATACTACCCTTTAGCCTATTTGGTCTACCCCTGGACTGCAACATACATACTACCCTTTAGCCTATTTGGCCTACCCCTGGACTGTAACATACATACTACCCTTTAGCCTATTTGGCCTACCCCTGGACTGCAACATACATACTACCCTTTAGCCTATTTGGCCTACCCCTGGACTGCAACATACATACTACCCTTTAGCCTATTTGGCCTACCCCTGGACTGTAACATACATACTACCCTTTAGCCTATTTGGCCTACCCCTGGACTGCAACATACATACTACCCTTTAGCCTATTTGGCCAACCCCTGGACTGTAACATACATACTACCCTTTAGCCTATTTGGCCTACCCCTGGACTGGAACATACATACTACCCTTTAGCCTATTTGGCCTAACCCTGGACTGTAACATACATACTACCCTTTAGCCTATTTGGCCAACCCCTGGACTGTAACATACATACTACCCTTTAGCCTATTTGGCCTACCCCTGGACTGTAATATACATACTACCCTTTAGCCTATTGGCCACCCCTGGACTGCAACATACATACTACCCTTTAGCCTATTTGGCCTACCCTCTCGGACTGTAACATACATACTAACCCTTTAAGCCTATTTGGCCTACCCCTGGACTATAACATACATACTACCCTTTAGCCTATTTGGCCTACCCCTGGACTGTAACATACATACTACCCTTTAGCCTATTTGGCCTACCCCTGGACTGCAACAAACATACTACCCTTTAGCCTATTTGGCCTACCCCTGGACTGCAACATACATACTACCCCTTTAATACATACTACCTTTAGCCTATTTGGCCTACCCTGGACTGCAACAAACATACACACTACCCTTTACTAACACCCTTTTAGCCTTGGCCTATTTACAACACCTTTAGCCCTATTGGCCTACCCTGGACTGCAACATACACACTACCCTTTAACCTATTTGGCCTACCCCTGGACTGCAACATACACACTACCCTTTAACCTATTTGGCCTACCCCTGGACTGTAACATACACACAAATGGGCACTCGTCATGCAAACTGTTAATGGTTGGAACAAAACGAAGGTTGTATAGTTATGTTTTGTTGGGACTTTTTTCTCCTGAGCGAAATCGTGTTTAGCGTTTATGCAGGCCTTGGGGGCACCAGTCCTCAGCATCAACGATTCATTGTTGACATCAGATTGACGCCAGTCCTCAGCACCAACGATTCATTGTTGGATTCTGATTGACGCCAGTCCTCAGCACCAGCGATGCATTGTTGGATTCTGATTGACGCCAGTCCTCAGCACCAACGATGCATTGTTGGATTTCTGACATTGACGCCAGTCCTCAGCACCAGCGATGCATTTGTTGGATTCTAATTGACGCCAGCCAGTCCTCAGCACCAGCGATGCATTGTTGGATTCTGATTGACGCCAGTCCTCAGCACCAGCGATGCATTGTTGGATTCTGATTGACGCCAGTCCTCAGCACCATCGATGCATTGTTGGATTTTGATTGACGCCAGTCCTCAGCACCATCGATGCATTGTTGGATTCTGATTGACGCCAGTCCTCAGCACCAACGATGCATTGGTTGAATTCTGAGCGATTGACGCCAGTCCTCAGCACCAACGATGCATTGTTGAATTCTGATTGACGCCAGTCCTCAGCACCAACGATGCATTGTTGAATTCTGATTGACGCCAGTCCTCAGCACCAACGATGCATTGTTGAATTCTGATTGACGCCAGTCCTCTTGTTCTAGCACCATCGATTTGCATTGTTGAATTCTGATTGACGCCAGTCCTCAGCACCAACGATGCATTGTTGAATTCTGATTGACGCCAGTCCTCAGCACCAACGATGTATTGTTGAATTCTGATTGATACCAGTTATCAGCATCAACGATGCATTGTTGGATTTCTGATTTGACGCCCAGTTATCAGCACCAACGATGCATTGTTGGATTCTGATGTGCTGCTGCAGGTGCGCTTATTGCGAATAGTTCAGAATTGAAGCATAGCACACTTGTATAGTCATGTTTCACTGGACGATGCATTGTTGGATTCGTGCTGCAATCGATTCCTCTTCTAGCACCCTTCATATACATCCCCTGCCCACCGCATCCTCCCCTCTGCCTCCACACTTGTCTTTTCAGGATGGTGTGGTCCGAGCCATCCACCGCGTCACACACAACTACAGATCTGCCACTAGTCTCTCGCGCACAGACCATGTCCCCATCATTTGCTATCCCTGCTAGACCGAGTTACCACCCACCCCACCCCAACTCACCCACCCTCTGCCTCCGCCACTTGCTTTTCAGGATGGTGTGGTCCGAGCCATCCACCGCGTCACACACAACTACAGATCTGCCACAAGTCTCTCGCGCACACCCATCCTCATCATGTGCTCCCTGCTAGACCGAGCCACCGAAATCCTGGAGTCGACTTTCGACCTTGTGAACGACCACGCCTGTGATGGTCTTGGCAATGGTCACGCGGGGACTGTGGTCACCTTGGTAGAGTTCTTTGGGGAGACAATCAAGACGCTGGACCTTCCCCCACAGGTGTGTGTGTATGTGTGAAGGTGAATGCGAATGTGATTGTGAATGTGTGTGTGAATGTGATAGTGAGTGTGCGTGAATATGTGAAGATGGATGAGAATGTGATTGTGTGTGTGTGAATATGTGAAGATGGATGAGAATGTGATTGTTTGTGTGAAGGAGAATGCGATTGTGTGTGTGAAGGTGAATGCAAATGTGAGGGTAGCCATATATAATAAGTGCTACAGTTCCTTTGAGCGAGACAATCAAGACGCAAGGACGGACCCTTCCTTCACAGGTGTGTGTGTATGTGTGCGGGTATATGTGGAGTGTGGATTGTGTGCA
Source organism: Microglena sp. YARC (assembly GCA_022414725.1). NCBI lineage: Eukaryota > Viridiplantae > Chlorophyta > Chlorophyceae > Chlamydomonadales > Chlamydomonadaceae > Microglena > Microglena sp. YARC. The sequence goes on from JAJSRW010000765.1 coordinate 28,200, forward strand.
TGTGAAGGTGAAAATAGTGATTTGTGCGTGTGTGGAGGTGAATATGATTTATGTGTGGTGAATGGAGGTGAATACAAACATGAGTGTGTGTGTGCGGGTATTGTGACTATGGTGTGTGAAGGTGAATACAAAGCGCGAGTTGTTGTGTTTGTGCGTGTATATGTGACTATGTGGTGTTGAAGGGTAAACGTGATTGTGTGTGTAAGGTGATGGTGTGTGTGCATGTATATCAGTATATGTGAAGGTGGATGCGAATGTGATTGTTTGTTGTGAAGGAAGAAATGTGGTGAATGAAAAATTGTCCACTTTTACATTTTCTTGGGAATATTTGTGTACTGCCGAAGACACCAAGCAGCCAAGACTGCCAAGCAGCCAAATTGCTGGCTGGTAGTCATGTAACCATGTTCAAAACATCATCGCTCTTTTAAGTCTGGTTACTCTTTTACCCTAAAACAGCTGGCAGACGCAAGCCCCATCATTGCTCTTTTACTCTTTCACTCTTTTAGCCTATACAGTTGGCAGACGCAAGCCCCATCATTGCTCTTTTACTCTTTCACTCTTTTACCCTTAGAAGCTGGCTAGAAACGTCATCAGCCCCGTCATCGCTCTTTACTCCTTTCACCCTTTTAACCTTGCACCAGCTGGCAGAGCGCAAGAGCCCCATCATTGCTTCTTTTACTCTTTCACACTTTACCTATACAGCGGCAGACGCAAGCCCGGCATTATCGCGTCGAACGCTGCATCTTCTCCCTCTACTGGACCCTGTGCGGCGAATGTGATGGTCGCCTGAAACAGGACAAGCTGACAGGGCATGAACGAGTCGTGCCGTGAATGCGGGACTGGCGTCAAGTGTACCTGCAGGTGGGTGCTTTTTTTTTTGCGGAAATTCTTGGTGTGGCAATTCTGCATACATTGTCGGACCCAGGGCCAGGCTGGACAGGGCAATGAATGATCAGGCCATGGTGCAGGACTGGCGTCAGTGGTAACCTCAGGTGGGTGTTTTGATTTTTGGTGGAAATTCTTAGTGGGCGGCCCTGCATGTGTGTGTGCATCGAGCTG
>JAJSRW010000366.1:0-39442 GCA_022414725.1 Microglena sp. YARC
GGTGACTTGCTGTATAGCCTGCTCGTACTTCGCTTTGTCATGCAGGACCATGCGCGCTCAAATTAATCACTATCTGCCCATAGTGGGTACCACCCCCTGCGAACCTGTGGAGCTTGGACCAGCGCAGCTTCGACCTTCGTGCTCTGACCTAGGGGGCCTTCGCCATGCAACCTGCTGGACGTTGCTTAAATGTGAAAAGTGTTCTAACCCGAAGGCCCCAGGGAGCTGATTTGAATTTGGATTTGAATTGTTACAATGGTTTTCAAAGGACACAGGCTCACCTACTGCTGGATGTGTTTCTGCCGGAGCCCTTACACGCAGTATGATTGGAAGTGTAATTTAATCTATACGTGTTTTTCGAAGGCACAGAGCTATCTGATACTACGTATAGAGTGTTCACCGACTAGCCCCACGGGTGAGCTGATTTATGAATTTAACATTTGAAAGTTGTAACAATGGTATACAAAAACACAGACATCAACCCTTGCTAAGTGTTCTGTCGCGAAGCCTTACATACCGTAGTGATCTTGAATTTTAAATTTGAATAGGTTCACATCGGTTCAAATAACACAGACCATCACAAGCCACTTCACAGTGTTCTGCGGAAAGCCCTACATACCAGTATATCACTAATCAGGGCTTTTCTTTGCGGCTATTTTTGCAGCTTCTAAGGGCAGCACCTTGAGCCAGCACTGTTTACCACCCTTATACATTCAGTAGGTTTGAAGCCGATTATGTCAGGGTCATCACTATGTGTTAAAGTTATCTGTCAGAATCCCCACGAGTGCATGATTGAACTTCGATTTGTTTCATGGGTTTTTCAGGACAGGGAACGCACAATATTTCTGGAGTTTTCGTGCCTGAACCCCGGGCAAACAACGCCCAGCTGGCCCTGCTGCTGTACGGAGACTGCATCATCAGACCTTTCTGATGCGAAGCTTACCAGCTGATCTGACCTGCCAGCTGATCTGAAACTACCAGCTGATCTGAACCTAGCCGTCCTCTGGAACTAATCGGTCAGCCAGACATTCTACCGGCGATCTAGCCGACAGTCGAAAACCATTGTTGGACGTCAGGCTGCCCACCGTCTGTAGCAGAGTAAACAATGTTACTAGCAGCGGTCAGGGTTGTGCGGTTAAAAGGGGGGCGGGTACAATGTAAGAGCACGTGTTGGAACTTGAGAGTATATAGGGATGCAGTTTTCCAGTCCAAAAATACGGGCAACAACCCGAATATTCAATGCCAACCACTCGCACCAGTTAACAGTCAACAACCCGGGACATCAATGTTTGTTAGTAATCGTAGACTCGCATGCGGACATTGGTGAGTGATCACATGTTATCACGGACTCAGGCCCCACGTTCGGTTAAAATAGTAGGGGGCCTGGCGGGTCCCCTGGAGGCTCGGCCTGGGGTGGTGTATGGCTACACAACTGGACGTCTTGGGTTCGTAGTTCTGTCTGATATAAAATTGTTACATTCTTACTTGGAATGTTGAAAATATGTCAGGGCTGTCAATACCGTCGGTATTTTCAATTACCGTACGCATACCGGTATATCGTGATATAATTTTATACCCCATTTTTGGGGAAATCAAATAGACCAAGGGATAATAACAGAAAATGATCGTACGGATACACGATATATCGTGTTTACCGTACGATGGATCCCAAAATACTGTACGGTTTGCTTCATACCGTCGATATATCCGTACGGTAACACAGGTAAAATAAAATACCGGGCTTCTATAAAGCTGACAGCCCTAAAAATATGACATAGTTGTCCACGTGGGTATGCCCAAGTTGTCATAGTCATACGACGTGCAGCGAATACGGACATTTTGCTAATGCAAATTGCCAACAACTCGATGTTTAAAGATTAACGTAGATTGGTATCGTATGTTTACATCTGGGAATTGGCATCCAATGGTATGACTTGTACTGTGGGTACAATACCTTGGGAGAACTGTAGGAGAGCCGCATGATGATATGCTAATTCTATTGGTAGCGATGTGCTTGAAATGCACGGAGTGAGGCGGAAAATACTTCTCTCTTGGGCTGTTTCTGAATGATGTGGAACATGGGTTCCGTGTGTCTACAAACGAGAGACTTGTTTAGTCAGCCGAGATTGTGTATGGACATTGCTTCACAGATCCCTAGAATCTCGAGTCCACAGGACAGGAGGCGAAACGAGGAGAAACGACATATGAAAACACGCGGGTACAGTCCGCACCCCTAGATCTGATACGCGAAATACAAGTGCTCTCCGGGGCAAGCTACCGACAGCAGTTGCTGGTCCCAAAGCTGCCCATTCCTGCAGTACAGCAACTCCCAAGGAATTTAGAAAAGACGACGTGCCCCTTCACCAGTCTGAGAGTTGCCCTTGCGGGTATTGAACTGACTTTCAGACTATTCCAACACTGCCTTTGCGACAGGGTGGACAGCGAAGGCTTTGCATTACCTGGTGTTAGCGACTACTTCGAATCTGCTTGGCAAAATTCAACGTATGACAACGAACACGAACTACAGCGTTGCAAGTACACGGTGGTGCAAGCAATTGTTGCAGAGATTTGTTGTGGCGCGGTGCTTGCGTATTGGACTCTGCGCACCGATGGCAAACTGCTAACGCTATACCGGGATGAGGCAAACTGCTTATCGAGGCAGAGCATTACAACAGTGTTGCAAGCAACAAGGTGAGAAGAAGACACCATCCCCTGCGAATCGGAATCGAGCACGAGTCTTCTTAGTCTTCAGAGTACTGAGCTTTGACCGGCTTATTTAGAACCGGCGTATCGTTTCTTGGGAAATTCCGAAAAACAGCACAACAGACCACAGCACGAAATTTCGCGATAAGTATCGCATATCTCCCGAAGGGGCCGACAACGGATTGCTTGGAGGTTCAGTTTTCAAGTCTCCGTTTGACCGTCTTTGGGTGTGTTTCCACAGGAGATTTTCGCGTCCCGGAAACAAAAAGTAAACCTCCCCGATGCCAGCTAGGCAACTTTTGTTTACCGCCCTCCAATCATAGGAGAGACTCAAGAGGTACACCGAGCACACAAGTCAAAAATAGTGTCACATGAGGTGGTAACAGAAAATGAGTAACGGATGCAGAGCCATTTAGCCCTGCAAGGGTTGCGTGGAATAAGGATCGTGGCAGCCCAATTTGTCCATGCAAATGTAGCGTTTTCCAGCCGTCCCAGGAAGCCCATCGCCTGCAAACTTCATCGCGGCTGGACCTGCACTTGCGCGCAAACGTGCGAAAGTTGCGCAAAATGCTGAGTTTCAGAACTACGCATTGCATGAACTGGTGCACTTCCAACCTCTTGAATCTGCCAAGGTGACTTCTAGTAATAGGCTTGCCTCAGTACTCGCCTTTCGTCATGGCAGACCTGCGACGCTTCAAAAAGTTAATCACTATCTGCCCAAGTCGGGTAACACCCCTGCCGAACCTGTGGAGCTTTGGACAGCGCAGCTTCGACTTCGTGCTCTGAACCTAGGGCCTCGCCTGCAACCTTGCTGGACGTCTAAAGTGTTAAAGTGTTCTACCCGATAGCCCCACCGGTAGTTGATTTGAAAATTTGGATTTGAATGGTGTACGTGGGTTTTCAAAGACAGCCAGGGCATCACCTACTGCTGGGTGTTTCTGCCGGAGCCCTACACGCAGTAGTGATTTTGAATTGTAATTTTGAATCTTTACGTGTTTTTTGGAAGCCACGACCATCAACTACTTGTATAGAGTGTTCTACCGTTAGGCCCCACGGTAGGTGATTTGAATTTACATTTAATTGAACATGGTTATACAAAAACACAGAGATCAACCCACTGCTAGAGTGTATCTGCCGGAAAGCCCTACATACGGTAGTTGATTTGAATTTTAATTTGAATTCTTCATGGTTCACAAATAACACAGACATCAACCACTTCCACAGGTGTCTTGCGGAAGCCCTACCATACAGAGTGATCACTAATCAGGGCTGTCTATTTCGGCCTACTTTTAGCAGCTTCTAGCACACCTATGAGCAGCCACTGTTGTCTACCCCCTTAATACTTCAGTCGTCTTGAAAGCCGAATTGTGTCAGGGTCAGTTTTTTCCCTATTGTTTAACAGTTATCTGTCAGATCCCCACAGTGGTTGATATCTGACTTCGAATTGTTTCATGGTTTTCGAAAGACAGGGAAGCAAATTTTCTGGAGTTTCTGCCTGAACCCCGGCGGCAAACAACGCCCAGCGTGGCCTGCCTGTTCGGAGACTGATCCAGCAGACCTTCTGATGCGACAAGCTCCAGCTGATCTGAACCTGCCAGCTGTCTGAAATCCAGCTGATCTGAACCTGCTCCTCTGGAACTTAATGGTCAGCCAGACTCTTCTACCGGCGAATCCTGCCGACAGTTTCGAACATTTGTGGCAGCGGTCAGCTGCCACCCGTCTGAGGCGATAAACATTACTACAGCGGTCGGGTGGTGCGTGTAAAAGGGCGGTACATGTAAGAGCCACGTGTTAGACTTGAGAGTATCTAGATGCATTTTTCCAGTCCAAAAATACATCAACAAAACCCGAAATTCATGCCCAACACTCCAACAGTTAACAGTCAACAACCCGGACATTTCAATTTTTTGGTAGAATCGTAGACTCGCATGGGACTTGGGAGTGATCACTGTATCACGGACTCAGGCCCCCGTTGGGTAAAATAGTAGGGGGGCCTGGCGGGTCCCCTGATGAGGTCGGCCCTGGGGTGGGGTTATGGTACACAATGGCTTGGAATGTTTGTAGTTCTGTTGTATAAAATTGTTACATTTCTTATTGAATGTTGAAAAAATATGTAGGCTGTCAATACCGTACGGTATTTTCAATTACCGTTACGATACCGTAATATCGTGATATATTTTTATACCCATTTTTGGGAAATCAGAATAAGACCAAGGGGATATATAACAGAAAATATGTACGGTATACACGATATATCGTTTACCGCTACATGGATCCAAAAATACCGTACGGTTTGCTTATTTTACCGTACGATATATCGTACGTTACACGGTAAAATAAATACCGGCTTTATAAAGCTTGACAGCCCTAAAAAACTATGACATAGTTGTCCACGTGTATGCCAAGTTGTTCAAGTTGATACGACGCTGCAGCGAGATACGGAACATTTGCTAATTGCGATTGCCAACAACTCGATTGTTTGAAAGATTTAACGTAGATTGTATGTTATTGTTTATATCTGGATTGGCATCCAATGTATGCTTGTACTTGTAAAACTTGGAGAAACTGTAGGAGAGCCGCATGTAATGTCAATTTATTGTAGCAGATGTGTGAATGCAGCTGAGGGCGGAATGACTTCTCTCTTGGGCTGTTTCTGATGGATGTGGGAAACATGGTTTCGTGCTCTACGACGAGAGCTTGTTAGTCAGCGATTGTGTTGGACATGGCTTCAGGTCCCTAGATTGAGTCCACAGGACAGGAGGGAAACGAGGGAAACGACATAATGAAAACACCGCGTGTACAGTCCGCAACCCCTAGATCTGTACGCGAATAAGTGCTCTCCGGCAAGCTATCGACAGCAGGGCTGGTTCCCAAGCTCATTACACACTGCACCACCCCCTTCTGCAGATACAGCAACTCCCAAGGAAGTGAGAAACGAAGCTGCCCTTCACCATTGGAGTTGCTTGCGGTATTTGAACTTGCTTTCAGACTATTCAAACTGCTTTGCGACTATTGGACAAGCGAGGCTTTGCATGTACTGGTGTTGCGGACTATTCAACTGCTTTGCAAACTTCAACGTTTGACAGTAACAGACTACCGTGCAAGGTTACACGTGGGCAAGCAATTGTGCAGAGAGGTTGTGCGCCGGTGTTGCGTATTGACTTGCGACCATGCAAACTGCTAACGCTTATACCGGAGTAGCAACTGTTCATCGAGGCAGAGCAGTTACAAAGTTGCAAGCAACAAGGTGAAGAAGAAGAACCATCCCCTGCAATGGAATCGAGCACGAGTCTTTTAGTCTTCAGAGTACTGATTTGACCGGCTTATTTGACCGGCGTTCGTTCTTGGGAAATTCGAAAAACAGCACCAACAGCACCAACAGCACGATTTCGCGTAAGTATCGCATGTCTCCCGAAGGGGGCCGCACCAACGATTGTGGAGGTTCAGTTTATCAAGTTCCGTTTGACGCGTCTTTGGGTGTGTTTCCACAGAGATTTTCGCGTCCCCGGAAACAAAAAGTAAACCCTCCCCGGTGCCAGGTAGGCAATTTTGTTACCGCCCTCAATATAGGAGAGACTCAAGAGTTACACCGAGTCACACAAGTCAAAAACTAGTGTCACATGAGTGTAACAGAAAATGAGTAACCGGATGCAGAGCCATTTAGCCCTGAAGGGTTCGCGTGGAAATAAGGATCCGTGGCAAGCCAATTGTCCATGCAACATGAGCGTTTCCAGCCGTCCCAGAGCCATCGCCTGCAAACTCCCATCGCGGCTGGACCTGCTACTTGCGCGCAACGTGCAAATTGCGCAAATGCTGAGTTTCAACTACGCAATTGCATTGAACTGGTGCACTTCCAACCTCTGAATCTGCCAAGGTGACTTGCTAGTAATAGCCTGCCTCAGTACTTCGCTTTCGTCATGCAGACCTGCGACGCTTCAAAATTAATCACTATCTGCCCAAGTGGGTAACACCCCCCTGCGAACCTGTGGAGCTTGGACCAGCGCAGCTTCGACCTTCGTGCTCTGACCTAGGGGGCCATCGCCTGCAACCTGCTGGACGTGCTAAAGTGTTAAAGTGTTCTACCCGAAGCCCCACGGTAGTGATTTGAATTTGGATTTGAATTGTTACGTGGTTTTCAAAGACACAGGCATCACCTACTGCTGGAGTGTTCTGCCGGAAGCCCTACACGCAGTAGTGATTTGAATTGTAATTTTAATCTTTACGTGTTTTTTGAAGGCACAGACATCAACTACTGTTAGAGTGTTCTACCGCTAGCCCCACGGTAGTGATTTGAATTTACATTTGAATTGTAACATGGTATACAAAAACACAGACATCAACCACTGCTAGAGTGTTCTGTCGGAAGCCCTACATACGGTAGTGATTTGAATTTTAATTTGAATTGTCACATGGTTCACAATAAACACAGACATCAACCACTTCCACAGTGTTCTGCCGGAAGCCCTACATACAGTAGTGATCACTAATCAGGGCTTTTCTTTTCGGCCTATTTTTGCAGCTTCTAGGCAGCACCTTGAGCCAGCCACTGTTCTACCCCCTTATACTTCAGTAGTGCTTGAAAGCCGATTGTGTCAGGGTCATCACCTATTGTTAAAGTTATCTGTCAGAATCCCCACAGTGGTGATTTGACTTCGAATTGTTTCATGGTTTTCAAGGACAGGGAAGCAAATATTTCTGGAGTTTTCTGCCTGAACCCCGGCGGCAAAACAACGCCCAGCTGGCCTGCTGTTCGGAGACTGATCAGCAGACCTTCTGATGCGAAGCTACCAGCTGATCTGAACCTGCCAGCTGATCTGAAACTACCAGCTGATCTGAACCTGCGTCCTCTGGAACTAATCGGTCAGCCAGACATCTTCTACCGGCGATCTGCCGACAGTTTCGAAACATTTGTTGGCAGCGGTCAGGCTGCCCACCGTCTGAAGGCAGAGTAAACATGTACTAGCAGCGGTCAGGGGTGGTGCGGTGTAAAAGGGGGGGCGGGTACATGTAAGAGCACGTGTTGAGACTTGAGAGTATTAGGATGCATTTTTCCAGTCCAAAAATACAGTCAACAACCCGGAATATTCATGCCAACACTCCAACAGTTAACAGTCAACAACCCGGGACATCAATGTTTTTGTTAGAATCGTAGACTCGCATGGGGACTTGGGGAGTGATCACTGTATCACGGACTCAGGGCCCCCGTTGGTAAAATAGTAGGGGGGCCTGGCGGGTCCCCTGGAGGTCGGCCCTGGGGTGGGGTATGGTACACAATGGCGTCTGGGTTTGTAGTTCTGTTGTATAAAATTGTTACATTTCTTATTGAATGTTGAAAAATATGTAGGGCTGTCAATACCGTACGGTATTTTCAATTACCGTACGATACCGTATATCGTGATATATTTTTATACCCTTTGGGGGAAATCAGAATAAGACCAAGGGGATATAACAGAAAATATCGTACGGTATACACGATATATCGTGTTTACCGTACGATGGATCCCAAAAATACCGTACGGTTTGCTTATTTTACCGTACGATATATCGTACGGTACACGGTAAAATAAATACCGGGCTTTATAAAGCTTGACAGCCCTAAAAATATGACATAGTTGTCCACGTGGGTATGCCAAGTTTGTCAAGTTCATACGACGTGCAGCGAGATACGGAACATTTGCTAATTGCAATTGCCAACAACTCGATTGTTTGAAAGATTTAACGTAGATTGTCATGTTATGTTTTATATCTGGATTGGCATCCAATGGTATGCTTGTACTTGTAAAACTGGAGAACTGTAGGAGAGCCGCATGTATATGTAATTTATTGTAGCAGATGTGTGAATGCAGATGAGGCGGATGACTTCTCTCTTGGGCTGTTTCTGATGGATGTGGAACATGGTTTCCGTGTGTCTACGACGAGAGCTTGTTAGTCAGCGATTGTGTTGGACATGCTTCAGGTCCCTAGATTGAGTCCACAGGACAGGAGGGAAACGAGGGAAACAACATATGAAAACACCGCGTGTACAGTCCGCAACCCCTAGATCTGTACGCGAATAAGTGCTCTCCGGGGCAAGCTATCGACAGCAGGCTGGTTCCCAAAGTGCACCATTCTGCAGATACAGCAACTCCCAAGGAAGTTGAGAAACGAAGCTGCCCTTCACCATTGGAGTTGCTTTGCGGGTATTGAACTTGCTTTCAGACTATTCAAACTGCTTTGCGACTATTGGACAAGCGAGGCTTTGCATGTACTGGTGTTGCGACTATTCAACTTGCTTTGCAAATTCAACGTTTGACAGAACAGACTACCGTGCAAGGTACACGGGTGGGCAAGCAATTGTGGCAGAGAGGTTGTGGCGCGGTGTTGCGTATTGGACTTGCGACCATGCAAACTGCTAACGCTTATACCGGGATAGCAACTGTTCATCGAGGGCAGAGCAGTTACAAAGTTGCAAGCAACAAGGTGAAGAAGAAGAACCATCCCCTGCGATGGAATCGAGCACGAGTCTTTTAGTCTTCAGAGTACTGATTTGACCGGCTTATTTGACCGGCGTTCGTTCTTGGGAAATTCGAAAAACAGCACCAACAGCACCAACAGCACGATTTCGCGTAAGTATCGCATGTCTCCCGAAGGGGGCCGACCAACGATTGTTGGAGGTTCAGTTTATCAAGTTCCGTTTGACGCGTCTTTGGGTGTGTTTCCACAGAGATTTTCGCGTCCCCGGAAACAAAAAGTAAACCCTCCCCGGTGCCAGGTAGGCAATTTTGTTACCGCCCTCAATATAGGAGAGACTCAAGAGTTACACCGAGTCACACAAGTCAAAAACTAGTGTCACATGAGTGTAACAGAAAATGAGTAACCGGATGCAGAGCCATTTAGCCCTGAAGGGTTCGCGTGGAAATAAGGATCCGTGGCAAGCCAATTGTCCATGCAACATGAGCGTTTCCAGCCGTCCCAGAGCCATCGCCTGCAAACTCCCATCGCGGCTGGACCAGCTACTTGCGCGCAACGTGCAAATTGCGCAAATGCTGAGTTTCAACTACGCAATTGCATTGAACTGGTGCACTTCCAACCTCTGAATCTGCCAAGGTGACTTGCTAGTAATAGCCTGCCTCAGTACTTCGCTTTCGTCATGCAGACCTGCGACGCTTCAAAATTAATCACTATCTGCCCAAGTGGGTAACACCCCCCTGCGAACCTGTGGAGCTTGGACCAGCGCAGCTTCGACCTTCGTGCTCTGACCTAGGGGGCCATCGCCTGCAACCTGCTGGACGTGCTACTTGCGAACGTGAAAATTGTGCAAATGCTGACCTTCGAACTGCGCAATTGAATTGAACTGGTGCTCTTCCAACCTCTGAATCTGCCAATCTTGCTATTAATAGCATGCCTCAGTACTGATCATTCGTCCTGCAGACCTGCGAAGCTTCAAAATTAATTTCTATCAGCCCAAGTGGGTAACACCACCCTGCGAACCTGTGGAGCTTGGACCAGCGCAGCTTTGAGCTACGTGCTCTGACCTAGGGGCCCATCGCCTGCAACCTGCTGGACGTGCTACTTGCGAACGTGTAAATTGAGCATATGCTGACCTTCGACCTGCGGTATTGATAACTGGTGCACCTCCGACCCCCGTCTCAGCCAAAGTGACTTGCTATTTATAGCTATTTAAGTACCAATCGTTCCTTCTGCGGAGCTGCGAAGCTACACAAGTAAGAACTAACTCGCTACCCAAGAAGGTGACACTACCCTGAGAAGCTGCAGAGCTTCGACCAACGCAGCTTTCAGATTCGTGCTTCGACCTAGGGGCAGCGGCGTTGCACAATGGTAGCCACTTATCTCCATTCTCCATGGCCAGGCGCAACTCTAGGCCCAGCCATTCCAAATCATGGGCAGAGCGGCTATTGAGACCCTATGCTCACCCACGGTATTCTCCCAAAGAACATGCCACATGCGCTCCCTAACTGCGCTACTTTCGTGTCATGCCCACACAACGCATGATCACCCGGCCAGCCCGATGCATGCCGACCCACGCTACAGGCATCCACCCCGACACACCCGACCACCCCCTCGCGTCGGGTCAGGCCCAGACCGGAACGGCTCATACTGCCCAGCCCACACATGCAACACCTTCTCAAAATCCCCTAAAATTAATCCGACCTCTGGTCGGTCTCATTTTTTCTGCATCAAATTGTTACAACTAAAGCCAACCTTCATGTATGCTCTGCATGACAGTAAAGGCACGTTCAAGACTGCTTTAAACAGCAACACTGCAAAATGTCCCTTGTTTGTTCGTTTGTTACTTAGTTGTCACTTTGTTACTCTGAAAGCAACAAGGCTACATCATAAGTACATATCTGACCGCCCGTACATAAGCTTATAATTCCAAAAACCAACAGCTCAGGGGGCGGTCAATATAGTTACCGCCCTCAATGTAGGAGAGACTCAAGAGTTACACCGAGTCACTCAAACTCAAAACTAGCGTCACGTGAGTGTAACAAAAACGAGTAACCGGAGTCGTGGGGAACCTAAAGGGTTCGCGTGAAAGAAGCATCCACCGCAAGCCAACTGTCCATGCAACATGCAACATTCGCGTTTCCGTCCGACCCTGAGCCATCGCCTGTAAACTCCCATCGCGGCTGGACCTGCTACTTGCGCGCAACGTGCAAATTGCGCAAATGCTAACTTCGAACTACGCAATTGAATTGAACTGGTGCTCTTCCAACCTCTGAATCTGCCAATCTTGCTATTAATAGCATGCCTCAGCACTGATCATTCGTCCTGCAGACCAGCGAAGCTTCAAAATTAATTTCTATCAGCCCAAGTGGGTAACACCACCCTGCGAACCTGTGGAGTTTGGACCAGCGCAGCTTTGAGCTACGTGCTCTGACCTAGGGGCCCATCGCCTGCAACCTGCTGGACGTGCTACTTGCGAACGTGTAAATTGAGCATATGCTGACCTTCGACCTGCGGTATTGATAACTGGTGCACTTCCGACCCCCGTCTCAGCCAAAGTGACTTGCTATTTATAGCTACTTAAGTACCAATCGTTCCTTCTGCGGAGCTGCGAAGCTGCACAAGTAAGAACTAACTCGCTACCCAAGAAGGTGACACTACCCTGAGAAGCTGCAGAGCTTCGACCAACGCAGCTTTCAGATTCGTGCTTCGACCTAGGGGGCAGCGGCGTTGCACAATGGTTGCCACTTATCCCCATTCTCCATGGCCAGGCGCAACTCTAGGCCCAGCCATTCCAAATCATGGGCAGAGCGGCTATTGAGACCCTATGCTCACCCACGGTATTCTCCCAAAGAACATGCCACATGCGCTCCCAAACTGCGCTACATTCGTGTCATACCCGCACAACGCATAACCACCCGGCCAGCCCGATGCATGCCGACCCACGCATCCACCCCGACACACCCGACCACCCCCTCGCGTCGGGTCAGGCCCAGACCGGAACGGCTCATACTGCCCAGCCCACACATGCAACACCTTCTCAAAATCCCCTAAAATTAACCCGACCTCCGATTGGTCTCATTTTTTCTGCATCAAATTATTACAACTAATGCCAAGCTTCATGTACGCTCTGCATGACAGTAAAGGCACGTTCAATATTGCTTTAAACAGCAACACTGCACAATGTCCCTTATTTGTTTGTTTGTTACTTACTTGTTACTTTGAAAGCAACAAGGCTACAACATAAGTACAAATCTGACCGCCCGTACATAAGCTTATAATTCCAAAAACCAACAGCACAGGGGGCGGTCAATATAGTTACCGCCCTCAATGTAGGAGAGACTCGACGGTCACACCGGTCACACCGGAGGCGGAGCCATTTAGCCCTAAAGGGTTCGCGTCGACTTTAGCATCCTTCGCAAGCCACCTGACGATGATTGCGAATAAGCGTTTCCCCGACCCACATGGCCACCCGCCATTGCCGATTTGCCGTTGCAAACTGCTACTTGCGACCATGCAAATTCCGCATACCGGTCTGTCAAGCTTCGAACTGCGCAATTGATAAGCTCTGAAATTCCGACCGTCAAATGTGCCCAACAAAATTCCTATGAACACCGACCCAATTGTTCGTTGGGGCATATTGCACATACCGAGACACGCATACTTGCACTCCCTGGACACAAGTAATATGTGCGCACGAACTCATTCCTTAACTCACATCTTCCGTATAGAGGCGTGTGGAATGCCCAACTGCTCTGCAGACGAATGTTCTGAACAGAAAACGTCTGCTACCTTCCGCCTGTGTAACACCCAACGCTGCAGACCCCACTGCCTTCCGTAAACAGATAATCCGTGCCCTTCCCACCACGCACAACCGAACCCAAAGCGGACGAAGAATCCAAGTAGAACGACGGACAGAGCACAGCGAAGAGCACTTGAATTACCACCGAACAGAGAGTAAGAACGCAATAGAGACGCTTCTCAAGTAAACACAGCCAGGACTCAATAAAGAGCCATGGCCCGCCAGGCACCACTAGCAGACTAGCACGTGTCGACAGCAAGATCTTAAATGATCTGTCGTCCTAGAGGGATGTGGACAGGAGTCTGGTTCGATTCTCCTACAGAACCACGCAGTTCTAAGGGTCTGGTGGTACGTGCCATCTACGGTTCGTCATACCTGGGGGGACCTAAGAGCTTCCACGGATTTCAACCCAAAGTTACAACTCCTATTGCTCATGATAATTCAATTATCACTAACTAAATCAGTATACATATCACATGCAATTCTTGAAAATAACGTTTTATTACTCAGCATTACATTCACATACAAAACAACCGCTCAAGATCCTTAACATACGCTTCAACCGTTACATGCATCATCATCATTACAACGACAAACAAACATGCACAATAATCATTCATACGCACATAACCGATCACACAACAACTCAGACACACACACAACTAGCGGGGCGGTCACTCTAGTTTCCACAGGGGTTCCCTGGAGTCTCCCCGGAGAATCCCTGGAGTTCCAGGCCGGCAAATCTTCGCGACAGGTCGTCGAATCTTTACCCCTGGGTATTTTTGAATATTTCGAAATATTTACGAAAAATGACGGTTAAAAGTACAAAACGGACGATTAACGACTTTCCCCCGGCTTTCCAGGAGAAAAGTTTCGGGGGAACACGCCGCCCACCCCTGGAGATTTTGGAGTCTCCCCGGAGTCCACATCAGCATTTCCCGGAGTCCACATCAGCATCCCAGGAGAATCGCCGCAGGGTCGAGACAGAAAATCGACAAGGCGTGTCATTGTTTGCGTTGTGACAACTTCAGCTTTTACTTTACAGCGGCTCTCTCTTTTGTTCTGTCGCTTGGGCTTCCCGTGGATTGGGTCCAGCCGTTGACCTGTCAGCTCAACTGAACCCAACCGAAACTCCCCGGAGAATCCCGAAGTCTCTGGGGCGAATCAAGGACTTCGGGATTCTCCGGGGATTGTCAGTTGGGTTCAGTTGAGCTACCAGGTCGACTCCTGGAACCTAATCCACGGGAAGGCCAAAAACTCCTGTGGAAACACACCCTTTGATGGCGGGGACCAGGGTTGTTCAGGAGGACCCCCACCTCTGCGTCCTGAGAAGCAACCGACCCTCAACCGACCCACAACCGACCCATAGCGACGCAACTAGAGGTGACCGCCCTATCGGGCGGTCACCTCTCGCACGGTCGTGGTTTCATGGGTCTATGTCTCGGTCTGGGTCTGTGCCTCGGTCTGGGTCTCGGTCTGGGTCTGTGTATCGGTCTGTGCCTCGGTCTGTGACTCGGTCTGTGTATCGGTCTGGGTCTCGGTCTGGGTCTGTGTATTGGGCTGGGTCTGGGCGGGTCTGGGTCTCGGTCTCAGTCTGGGTCTGGGTCTCGGTCTGGGTCTGGGTCTCGGTCTGGGTCTCGGTCTCGATCTGGGTCTCGCTCTTGGTCTGGGTCTCGCTCTCGGTCTGGGTCTTGGCCTTCTGCGTCTCAAACCTTCCATGCGGTATCCGCAGGTGGCGTGAGACGTCTCGAACCCTCCACGCAGGTCATGCGCAACGCCGGCTGGTCAAATTGCTCCTCCTCCTCCGCCAGTGTGAGCGGTGTAACCTTGTTGTATCTGCTTAGTTGAGGGCGGTAATGAACTCTTCCCACGTTGCGTCACAAGATCAAGTTCCGTTTGAAGCGTATCTGATGAAATGAAATGAAATGAAATTGTTACATCCGTGTGATGCAGTTCCTCGCAGGACGTGAAGTATAGGACACCACCGCGTAAGCCGAAGGTAGCAGTAGTCACCGTGTATCTGATAGCGGGGACACGAGTGACACAGAGACAAGGGGAGAAAGGAAGGGTGGGGTGCCACCCGGGTGGCTAATATAAGTTGGGATGTACTCCTATGGAATGAGCAGTACTTCTAATGAGTTTGTCACTTTAACCACGCATATGTTATTATCATAAAACACGATTTTTTGTTATCTAATAACTTTGAATTGGCTCAATTATATGAATAATTTACCAGGGTAGGACAATGACCTTCCTAAAAGGTGCTGGCAATACCCGAAATCTATTTTTACCCTTATGGTGCACTTTGGGGCCATTTTTGAGGCGCACCTGTTAATCCTCTCCGATTTGGTCGTCGGCCCTGAAACCGTTGAAAAAAGTGAAGAAGAGCCTGGGTTAAGATCTGGGGTGGCCCACAGGGGGGGGGGGGGGGGGGGGGGGCGAGGCCGATCTAAAAAAGTATTCACAACTTCTTCGTCAATGGCCTGAATCGAACGTGCCGCACACCTTCGTAAATGCCTCGAGGACAGCGTTACGAATCTGCACTCGTTGGTCGGTTACACCCAGGGTGTAATTGGTACAGTACATCCAGTCTGGACGCCACCCAGACTTTCACACCATAAGGTGACAAAACCCTGACTTAGCAGTTGGAAGCTCAAGCAGCAGGAATCCGCACTTGTTTACAGCAACGGATGAAAATAAAGGTCAAGGTCATGGCCAGAGCCCGAGGCCAAGGCTAAGAACAGCCCACTAGCCCAGGCCAAATCGCCAACAACTCCAGCCGAAGCGCCATTCGCACCCAAGCCCTCAACGACAACTTGCAAGATCTGCAATGCCGTGCTTATTTTCTTAAATGCCCTCCCAGAGTCCCAGCAACGAGGCCAACATTAAGTAAAAC
Source organism: Microglena sp. YARC (assembly GCA_022414725.1). Classification (NCBI taxonomy): domain Eukaryota; kingdom Viridiplantae; phylum Chlorophyta; class Chlorophyceae; order Chlamydomonadales; family Chlamydomonadaceae; genus Microglena; species Microglena sp. YARC. The sequence goes on from JAJSRW010000366.1 coordinate 15,849, forward strand.
CAGGCAAGTAAGCATGTATGACAGCCAAGGCGTCCGAGACTGGCTTTGCGCCCCTCTCTAGGTTCTTCAGGCCACTGTCCGACGCCCAGCTTGTCAGCATCTGGTGTGTTACACCCGCTGCGTATGACTTGCTACATACTTTTATGTGTCCTTAGAACGATCTCCTGATGTTCACTGACATGTTCGCTGTTAATGACACTGTTTAGCCAAAACCTGATCTAGCAGGGTTCTGTCTTTCCGTCACCCGTAGCTGTGTGCCTCTTATGGGCGCACCTGTCTTCATTTGTTTTACCTCTCTGTAAATATGATCAAGAGCGCTCCCGTTGTTTAACGTTCCTCCACTCCTGAAGAGATTGAAGCTGTTACAGCTGCTGAGCTTCATCACCAAGAAGAGACGTGGCAACAAGCACCCACTTTCCAAGTTCATGGCTCAGGAGGGTCTTCCTAACAATCAGCCATGGGGACCCCTCTAGCCATGGAGGCCCCTCCAGTCATTATGAGCTACACTTCGTAAAAAATGTAACTGCAGATGAAACTCACTAGTTGCAGCCTAGTAGCCTACCACTTATCACCGAAGATACTTTCGTGTGTGTGTTGGATGGGGGGGGAAGGGTCCGTTATACATAAGCCAAACCACGTTTCTAAGATGGCTTACTGATAGAGGTCGACGTGAAGGTCAGTTCCTAACTTTCATGACGTAATTAATATTGGTGATGAAGATATTAGCCTTTTAAGCCCGATGTGTGTTGAGTGTGTGTGGTGGTGTGGTGGTGGTGTGTGTGTGTGTGTGGGTGGGTGGTGGGTGGTGGTGGTGGTGGTGGTGGTGGGTAAAGGAGTACAAAAACCTCCATTCACAGGTGGGATGCAGAACTATTTATTAGACTTCCATCAGTCAGACCCCCACATGCACTGTCATGCTCATCCCTGCCACCTACTCTGCTCCCTACAACAAACTTCTACACCACCCCTGGGTCCACTACATTGACTCCAGGCCCCACTCTGATCTTTATGCTACCTCTGACACCTGGTTGGGCAGTAAACACCACACCCTTCCGTCAACTCAAAAGTTACACCTCATTCTTATCTGCAGTCCCCAAAATCAATCTACCTACTTTCCCACACTACCAGACTTTATCCAGCTCTGGCACGACCACATGATCAGCCTCTCTCCCCACTGGGAACCCACCACCATTACTCCACCTGACACTCTCACCTCTTCTGACACTCAGATCACTTACCCTAGAAAACTCAGATCACTCACCACAAAACCTTGGCACACTCCACACCACGAGCACCCTCAACCTCTTACTCCTCCCACTAATCATCCATGCACATACCCAGCCATCCTCTCTGCAGGCCTCGAGGTCTACACAGATGGCAGCCTGATCAAAGGTAACTCGGTCTCCCCTAGTAAAATAGGGGCTGCAGTTTACGTCCCCATTGCAGGGATGATTCAGATGCCAATGATCCACTCGTGTCTTAGTAGTTCACGCTGACAATAATGCCTGACCCGGGACGGAAACGGGGGGGTCAATCCCCCTCGGAAGGTCGCAGTTCACAAGTGGTGTGCGGGTCTGGATCAGTACTGAGTTGCCCCAATTGTAAGACCAATCCGAGAGCGTGCTTGGCTGTGGACTAGTGGTATCTCTGGGTCATCTGTCTCCCTCCCGGGAAATGCATTATTGTCATCAAATCTGAATTAGATGCCAATGATGCGCTCGTGTCCTAGTAGTTCACGCTGACACTACACCATCAACCCAGGTGGGCGGAGGGGCACTATGACTAACAACAGTGCAGAACTAGTGGCAATTCACCAAGCCATTATTAACATTACATACGATACCAACCTCACCCTCCACACCGACAGTCTCTGTTCACTTCAAATCATTAAAAAAATGATCCATGATCCCACCACAGCCACACGCTCCCTACATGCTGAACTGTTACATTCAATTAAATCTCACCTTATTCAGCGTACTGTGCATGGCTCACACACCACCCTTTGCAAAGTACGCTCCCACACAGGCATTCTTGGAAATGACCGGGCTGATAGCCTAGCGCGTAAGGCCGCAGATCACCCGGCCTCTACCTGATAACACTGGGGAAATCCCCAGACACAATGTCTACTGGCCCACTGTCCAACCTCCTCGCACACCCATGGGAGATATCCCCCCACGCATTCTAGGCACCTAACCTCAAACAGGCATCAGCTCCAACCTACCCATTATCAGCATCTGGTGTGTTACACCCGCTGTTTATGCCTTTGCTGACCTCTTTTGTGTGTCCTTAGAACGATCTCCTGATGTACACTGACAGCTATTGCTGTCAATGACACAGTATGGTCAAACCCTGCTCTAAACCAGGGTTCTGTATTTCTGTCCCCCGGATGGTGTGCCCCTTAGTGCGTCACCCTCCCTCTGTAAGTTACTCTCATCATGTAATGATATTTGTGCGCTGCCGCTGTTAATTATCTCGCAACTCCTGAAGTGTTTAAGCTGATACCTACTAGCTGCCACCTTGGCAAACACCCGCTTAAAGGGATTTACGCAACCACCTGGGCCGATAACACTCCTCACCAACTTCCTCATGCAAGTAATACATTTTGGTCCTCTACCCTCATCCAACATAAAACTAAATTCCACATCCTTAAAGCCCGCTGGGGTAGACTGTTGAATCGTAAACTTGCGTACCGGTGGAAACTTCCTTATATAGTTATATTTATTAACCAAAACCCAGACACCCACCCGCCTACAAACCCTCTATGCCCCATATGCTGCACCTGTGAGCACGGAGCGGGCCACTGTCAGCATGAATTGCGGTGCTCTCACGCGTTTTATGACTTGGTGACTACTTATGTAGCTTCCGTTTAGAACTATCGGCTCTGCCAGTACTGTGTTCATCCTTCATGACTCAGTGACAGCTTCCTGTTGGCTGTGTCACCGGTCTCTCTCACTGACACGCTCTGTATAGCCGGTGCCCGGCTTAAGATCCCTGGCTTAGGTTCTAGTCAGGTTTACAGGCATCCGCCTCTCCCACCGCTGGTGTCCTTTGGCGTCCGTCTGTCCTTGTAATGCTATTCTCGTCCCCGTGTATAGATTGGTGCGTCTGTTCCGCTGCTTTCATCTCTGTCTACTCTACGGAGGGTCATACAAGCTGATAGTTATATACGGTCCTTCATTGTACTACCACTGCTTTTCAAATGCAACTTCCGCGAGGGCCTCCTGCCGGCTTTGTGAAAACTAACCGATAAAAATGGTGTTCCATGGACGCGCGGGATGCGCAGCGTCATTGTTAGCAATGGCTGCGACTTTGTCTTACCACGAGAGTTCAAGGTTCCTTCAGATTGGCTAGATGATCGCGCGCCAGCGGCCTTTGCTGCCGGAGAGGAGGATCCTTCCGCCATCGTGAAGTAACCCCCCCCGGTCAATCCTCCAACTGTAAGGTTCCTTCTCGTATTGTTCGACGCCTCTCCCTTGCAGTTGAGGATGTTTCTGATGAAACTGTGTTGTGTACAGACACAGATCATTCGGTACGCAACAGAGCCGAAGCCTCCTACTGCCCGCTTCAGCGAAGATGATGACTTTTCTGAGGGTACTGATGATGATGATGACTTGAAGAGTGCCACGAGTGCTGACTTCGGTGGAGTGACTCCGTCGGCTTGCTGCGCTCGAGTATTTGAGACTTCTACAGTTTTCGCCGGTTTATGAGCCTGCTCCTCAGTATGCGCCTCCGCTTGAGTCGTCGCCTGAGTTTAAGCCCGAGCCTTCGTCTGCTCCTCCGCTTGTGCCTCCTCCACTGGTTCACCCGGATGTGGCCAAGCCGACTTTGATGAGGAGCTCTGCTTCTTTCACCTCTGCATCTGTTCCCATGGAGCGTGCCTCCCTGGCTACCATACTCGTTCTCGTGAAGCTGCTGCTTCTTCTGCCCGCACATCTGGTGCTGGTCCTTCGCAGGAGCCCCCTCCGCCTCCGCCGGTGGAGCTTCCACCGGCCCCTGGCCCTCCTCCTGCTTTTGCATTCGCTGTCATGCGAGTCTTGGGAGCATCTGCTCACTGGAGGACCTCCTCCGAATCTGCAGCTGAAGCACTTCCGTCTGATCAACCAAGCTCGACGTGATGGTGAGTCCATGAACCGCACTCTGTACGGTCGGAATGGACATGCAAGCTACTATGGCTAATGTGAGTGTAAAGCTGAAGCATCGCCGGGTGATGCATTCTCTGAGCTGGGTTACAGTGTCGATCCTTTCTTGGACCGGTCACTTCCGGGATCAGATATCCCCCTGATAATGGTGTCTCCTTTGGTGGCGTGCCGGCGTAGGGATCATGACCGCTAGGTTACCAGTTTGTGAAATTACCCATCCCTTGTGTCCGGTTTTAACCCTGATTTCGAGTTGGTAGTGAGTGTTGCGAGGTCCCTGCCTGAGATTAGGACCTTAGATGACCAGCGCGCCGTATGACGCTGGTCTTGCTGCTGAGTATTTTTTGGTATTCGTAAGTCTTTGGCTCCTCTGACCCCGTGCTCCTGCTGCTGGAGGCCTCTCGTGGTGAGTCTCGGGGGATCCTGCATTTGGTTTTAGTTGCCTTGCCCCTGGACCGTCAGGAGTTGATTCTGCCTTAAACATATGCTCGCGAACATGGAGGGATGATATGGTCAAGGTATACGAGGACTTTGCCAAACCTCGGGATATCTTTATTATATTCAGAAGAGGCAGTTTCCCGATGCCTTGCCTCTAGATCCCATTTCGAGTGCGCCGCCGAGGCTGTCTTGGTGCACACGTATTGGCCCTTCTGACCGCGTAGATGACTTCTTTCGCAATCGTTCCGTCTCTTTGACTGACCTCGCAGTGCTGGGCATCCGTTACTCATGCGTCACGCCATGTAAACTATAGTTCAGGGTATCCGTCTGATCCGCTGTTGAGTCGCTGGACAAATATGGCTACGTTGTTACTAACAGGCAACCTGTTGAGTACTGCGTCTTGTCTTGGGAGGAATATAGTCTTCTCGATCATCTGAATATAGCGTTCTCCCCAAGTCCGACTCCGAGGCATCCGTGCGTGTCGGTCCCGGACGTCCCCAGGTTCCTGCCAATGCTGCATTTCAGCGTGGCAGGCTAATCTGTTCTCAGGTTTCCGGTTCCCTCAAGAACGTCTGGGATTGCACTTGGCCATTGCCCACCAAAACGACCACTCGGAGCATCGCTTGTTTACGAAGCACCCGCGAATCTCGTAAGGACCAGGCCTGGTTACCTGTTACTTCCTCCAGTGCCCTTGCCTTGCCCTTCCGGGGTGCGCTTACTCCTAATCACTGTCCTCCCTGCAGCCCAGATTGGATGTTTGCTATGCAAGAAATAGGAGTAAGCCTGTCCTGATTCTCCGCACTTCGAATTTTCAGAATGTCTGTAGCTCCGAGCCTGTGCTGGGGTATATGGCATGTTGATTCTGGAGCTGGGATGTCAATCACAGGTGATCTGTCTTTGTTCAGCTGTGTTATCATGCTTCTGAGGTGGTGCAGCGAGTTAAATTTGGTATGAGGGTTAACGCCTCGATGGTCAGGGTCCATGGTGTTATGTAGTTAGTTGTTACTTAACATCAATCACTTTAACTGATGTTCTTCTGCATTCCGCTCACTGTCCGGTGAAACCTTCCTGTTCAGAAATGCTGTGGCTCATGCTCACAACTGCAGGATTTCGCGTTGTCAATTAGTCTTAGTGTACTGCCAGCAGGCGTCTTCTGTTTTCTGGTGCGTCTTTCCTGCCTCCAGTTGATGGTGTGTACAAGTTTATGTAGGCCTGTCACAGCCCTCGTGGCCGTTTGTTGGATGCTGGAACATTATCCAGTTTTTTTGATGTGAAATGAAGGATGGTGGGAGTTGATCCCTGAATCCCTACGCCACTTCCGAATGTTGTGGCATAGCGGCGGCGGGTCACCCTGGCTATGATGCCATGCACAACCTTGTAAGTGAAGGGTTTTGGTTTAAAACTTACCCCGTCACTCTCCAAACAGGTGTGGAAAAGACTGTCTAAGATCCCATGTGATGCTTGTCAGAAGGCACGGGAAAAACGGTCTCCCTGTTGTCCTAAAGAAAGCCAAACTAGGATCCGTGCCCATAGACAACGCCACTTTTGACATCATGGGGCCATTTATGCAGTTATTAGCGGTGCTTGCGTGGGGAGTTTTATGTTCTGTGTCCTCACCTCGAATAACCATCTCTGGCTATGCCTGAGGTCTTGTGGTCTTGAGAACCAAGGGTATGAAGCGCCTTAGCAGTTTCAATAACTACACATGCCTCAGATGATGACGTCAGCTGCATGGATTGTTTTCAAGTGTCTTACGGTCTGACAGGGCTAAGTGAATTCTATAGTGAAGTGGTTCGAGTATTGGTTAGAATATCGGTTGGTGCTGTGCATGAATTGTCTATGGCTTACACTGCTCAGCAAGATGCGACTGTGGAACGGTACAATGGGGTCTTTCAGAAACGTAGCTAGTTGAAGGAGCATTCACTGGAGTCTAAGCTTCACTAAGTCCTTCTGGCCTATGCTTCCTCCCGCGTGTTACCTACGGTAACCGGCTGCCTAATCAGGGTGACAAGACTCCTTATGAGTTGTTCTTTTGGGGTTCTACCTGATGTATCGTTAATTGCGTGTGTTCGGGTGCCCATGCTATGTTACCTAGTGAATGGAATGAAAGCGCATAAGCTTGACGAAAGGGCGTTATCTGGTAGACTGGTGGGTATTCTCTGGTGAGTAAGGGTTATTTTTGTTTGTGGTTCCGAAGTTGCTGCCAGGTAGAGAGTTCGTGATGTCTCTTCTATGAACAGTTTAGCTATAACTGTATCCCTGGCTATTCCCTAATGATGGAATCTCTAGTTTTTTCTCTCGCACCCTGCCGCTATCATCGGTAAAGGCGCTTGAATACTACTTGACATGTCCTGGCTCCCTTTACCAACCCCGATTGTTGACCGCTTTACTGGGTCATGGGATGACATGCGTCCCAGGCCAGGTATGCTGGTGCTGTATCGGTGCGGCGGCATTGGGCCAGGGGAGTTTCTGATGTTCCTTCATAGCTTAATATTTGCGAATCTCAGGGGTTCGCCGCCCGGCATTCCTCTGCGCCACGTTTCTCGTCGGTGAAAGTCCGTAGGATTAGGACAAGCCTCGGGTCATAGTGGAACCTAGTACAGGTCCATGCCGACTAGTCGCCACCCCTCTCTCCACCTAGTTCGATGCATCGCGGCAGTTGTTGAGCAATACCTTCACCCCCTGCTATAAGCCTGGTGTTTATACCTGGACACAGGCATTGGAACGATGTGGCCGCACCCGAGTATGATGAGTGATGATCCTCTCGAACACTGGTCGCCGGTCAAGATACTGCGTAGGCTGGGAGTGTTTTCCAAGTGTACCCCCAGGCTTCGACGACTTTAGTAGGCAAAAGAAGAGCGGCCTTGTTCAACCACGCCGCGAGTGCTGCTGCTGGGGCTTGAATTACCGGTACTGCTGATACACTGCTGATATCCCCCGCTGCCCACATGTACAAGTAACTGCTTGTACGTGGGGGATTTTATTTACCTGCTTTCTAGCTTGAACTCTTCGTATAAAATCGCTAGCAATGTTACCTATACCAACCCGTACACGAGATCTCTGCTGCAGGCTATGAAGGATGAGATGGCCTCCCTCATGGCTCAATGGCACTTGGGTCCTCACTCCACAGCCTCCTAGGCAGAGGATCCGTCTGGCAGATGGTTATTTGTCAAGAAAACATGGGCTGTTGGGTTGTGTTCTTGTGCTTCAGGCAGCTCGTTTTGTAGTTCGCGGTGGTTTTCTGCAACGTCCTGGGCTGGACTACCATGACGTATGTTGTGTCCCCCCGTCCCCCTCTATAAGCAGGTCTTCGTGTGCTCCTTGCTGCCATCACTCATAGGAAGACTTTGTGTGAGGCAGCTGGAGCATCAAGACTGCATTCTTGATTATGCCAAGCTGGAGAACCTGGTCTGAGAGACTTACTACCAGCCAGCCTGAGGGCTTCATGAACTTATTGTATCCTGAACAATGTTCCCTCTCGTGTGCAAGCTATAAATCTCTTTATGGTTTTGAAGCAGGCACCCATGGCTGTGACAAAGATGTTAAAGCAGGTTTTGGTTGCCCACTGGTTTAACCATGTGCAAAGCTGAACCTGCTCTGTATTTCAGGAGGGATTCTTATGGTGGGTGTGAGCTATTCTGACCTAGTGTAGAGACTAATTGATCTGTGGCTTTTAGTGAGCTTGCCAATAGGTAATGCCCTTGCTGATCAAGCTATGGAAGCAGCTGGGTGGGAAGTCAAGGAAATGGGTGTACCTGTCCAGTGTCTCCTTCATTGGACATGACTTGTACACTTGATTCTGAATGGAAGATAGGTGGTTTAAGATCCCTCTCCCAGCACTCCTACATTGTTGAGCTGGTGGGCAGAGTTTGGTCTCACTGCTGCTAGCGAAGCCCAAGTTTTCATTGTTCCTGCCCTGGATGTCCAGTGCACTGTCACTGATCCCCTGGAGAACCTCTGGCCTCTAATACCAGAGTGGCCAGTACCTGTCTCTTTGTGGGGGTAAATTTGCTGTGAGCTGTTGGCTACGTTGCACAGCCTGATATTTCTTTTGCTGTTAGCATACTGTCAGGTTTTTCTGCTCAACGTCCCTCACTGCCCCCTGTGGGCTGCAGCAAGCGCTTGCTTTTGTATTGAGAGGAACATTCCCATAGCGTGGGCCTCACTTACACTCACAGCCCTGGTTCTTCTTTTACTGTCTTTAGTGACTATAAGCCTTTGCTGATGATGGGTCTGACTTAGGTAGGATCTCAGACTGGCTTATGCTGGTGCTTGCTGGAGGTCTGCCTTGTGAATGCTGGATGAGCAAAAGGCAACCCACTGTATGCTTGTTTAGCTCCAGAAATAGAGAGATAATGCTGAGTATCAGGCCCGTCTGAGCTCAGATGCCCAGGGGAGGTGTCAATGGTTTGAAAAAGAGTGAGAATTGATTCTAGGGGCTGCCGTTGTGATGACCTGGTCACCATTAGGGTGACAACTTGGGGTCTTCTGAGCACCTGGGCCTAATGAACTGTCAGCTGCTCCCCGACTCAGCAACAAGCACATGAATTGATGTCAATCACCAACTATATCTCAGAGCTCGTGGACGGAATGGCCAGGTGGATCATCGTTGCCTATGTTAACAACTAAGACAACTGTGCTGATCCCCTTCACCAACGCCCGTTTGATCCTGGTGTTCTGTGCGTTTGTTTCATTCGCATGTTTGGAATGACTGCTTTCTCCTTAATTTGTTTTTTTTGTTACAATTGTATTACTAAGAATTTTGGTTACATGTATTCCTGGAATTGTTGGTTAACATTTTTAGGGTTTCTTTGGATTACATTTAGAGTTTCTTTAAGTTATGATTTGATTGGCATTAGGTCCTATTCCCGGATCGGGTTTTTCTATACCGTTGTTACCATGCGAGCTTTGATATTTTAGATTTGTCTCTTATAATCGCACTTGGAAATTTTGGTTCTTTGCCTTGCTTCATACCTTTCCCTTATCAAACCCTATTCGGGTTTCATTTAAGTTTCTCTCGATTTTTTTTTTTCGGAGATCTTGATTTTTTTTTTTTTATTTGTTACATATAGTTCTAGTGTCACCAGTGCCATATGAGTGGAGTAGTACTATTGTATGTCACTGTGTCATAGGTTGAGTACAGCATGTATACGGTGCTCTCACGCGTTTTTATGACTTGGTGATCTACTTAATGTACTCCGACTTAGAACTATTACGGCTCTCCTGCAGCCAGCTTCCCGTGGGACTGAGTCATCCTTTGATGACTCAAAGTGGCAGCTTCTGCCGCACCCTACGTCTCCGTCTGATCTGTACCCTGTTAGGTTCCTGTCTACCGCCTCCTTTCACCACAGGTGCCCCTTATAGGGTCTCCTGTGGTCTGTAACGAGTTATCCTGTCTCCGTGTAATAGATTGGTGCGTCTGTAGACCGCTGCTTTAATCTTACTGTCCATCTACAGGCGGAGTGATTTCAAGCTGATAGCTGATCCGACCAATGACCTTGCAATCAAACTCATTATATTTAGGGATCGGGCATATCATATGATGTGTGGCCAAAGGTGAGTATGATATTGTATAATAATGGTAACTTTGGCCTAAGTCAGACTGGCCGGGCATCATATGATATAGATAATGAATTGATGACATGACTCGCTGTTCGAAACGTGAACGAGGCTTCCCCAGCTTATTGCCAAATTGGGTTTGAAATTAATTGGTGCGCTCCCCCCCCCCACACACACCCCTGCCTCCCACCCCACCCACGTTAGCGTAGCTGGACTGAAGTGGAGTGGATTGTTCATGCTTACATTTGTCTAGTATGTAATTCATTTTTTACTGCCGGAAGACGGGCGTGCAGCCGAAATTAGGCTGCTAACGCTATGAACCGTAACTATGTCAAGTTCAAGTACTCCTGGACTTCACAGGATGAAGTCACAGAGGATGTAAAAAAGGCAATGATAACGCCTGGTGGGGCGTGGTAGTTAAGGGAGCCCGTCTTAACGCTGGTGGGGAGCGGTCTCCTACCTCAACTGGGACAAGCTACCATCGCTTCACAACCCGGCCAGGCCTTCAATGCCTCGTCATAAAGCGCGTGCAAATCAGATTCGCTCGCAGCGAGGGCAGGGACAGGAGGGGTGGAGCGCATTACAGGTACAACACCATTTCAAGCCAATTGAAATAGCTGGAAAGCCTGTTCTCGTTTCGAACAAACGCACCCCCTGGTCCTCGCAATTGCTTGCAGGAGCCTCGTTGGTCGGCCCCCTATGGGTGACAGACCTATGCGATACTTACGCGAAATCGTGTAGGTGGTGCTGTTTTTCAAATCGTTGCACAGTTTCCCAAAAGAAAGACGGTCACATAACCGGTCAATACAGTGACTCCTGCGCCCCGGTTAAAGTCTAAGCGACTAGTGCCTCGATTCCATCGCAGGGATGGTTCTTCTTCTTCACCTTTGTTGCTTGCAACTTTGTAACTGCTCTGCCTCCGATGAACAGTTGCTATTCCCCAGGTATAAGCGTTAAACTTGCAAAGCAGTTTGCATGGTCGCAAGTCAATACGCAACATCGCGCCACAACTTCTCTGCCACAATTGCTTGCCCACCGTGTACCTTGCATGGTAGTGCTGTTCTGTCATGCGTTGAATTTGCAAAGCAAGTTGAATAGTCCGCAACACGCAGTACATGCAAAGCCTCGCTTGTCCAATAGTCGCAAAGCAGTTTGAATAGTCTGAAAGCAAGTTCAATACCCGCAAAGCAACTCCACATGGTGAAGAGCAGCTTCGCCTCTCAACTTCCTTGGAGTTGCTGTATCTGCAGAATGGTGCACTTTGGGAACCAGCCTGCTGTCGAAAGCTTGCCCCGGAGGAGCACTTATTCGCGCACAGATCTAGGGGTTGCGGACTGTAGACGCGGTGTTTTCATCTGTCGTTTCCCTCCTGTCCCTGTGGACTCAATCTAGGACCCTGAATGCAATGCCCAACACAATAGCTGACCTAACAAGCTCATCATCGTAGACACACGGAAACCATGTTCCACAAATCCATCATAAACAGCCCGAAAGAAGTCATCCGCCTCATCTGCATTCACACATCTGCTACAATAAATTACATATACAATGCGGCTCTCCCAAAGTCTCCCAAGTTTTTACAAGTACAAGCAATACCATTGGGATGTCAATCCCCAGACATGCAACATAACATGACAATCTATGTTAAATCTTTCAAACAATCAAGTTGGTTGGCAATCTGCAATTAGCAAATGTACCGTATCTCGCTGCACGTCGTATCAACTTGGCATACCCACGTGGACAACTTTGTCATATTTTTCACATTCAATAAGAAATGTAACAATTTTATACAACTGAACTACAAAACACAGACGCGCCATTGTGTACCATACCCCACCCGGGGCGACCTCCAGGGACCCGCCAGGCCCCCTACTATTTATAAGACCCCCCCCCCCCCCCCCCCCCCCCCCCCTCAGTGATATTCCTAAGGATTTGAGCATAAACATTAAAAATCGGGCACCCCGATGCCCAGGTGTAGCATTTTACAAGATGGAAACATTAAAAATTGTGCGCCCGAGGCCCAGGTGTAGCATTTTGAGAAGGTGGAAACATTAAACATCGTGGCGCCCGATGCCCTGAAGAATAGCATTTGGAACCTGGAAACATCACCCCACACCTGGGTGTGCGATGGACCAAAACGGGAATACAATTATATATCGCGGGTGCCGTGATATATCGTGGTTAGGAATATCGCTGCCCCCCCCCCCACTGGCGCCTCTGGACCTTGACCCCCCCCAGACGCCTTGACTCCCCCCCTAGCGCCTGGTTACGAGAACTTGCGTTTCGCGGATGTCATAAACTGTTAAAAGTGATTAAGCATATAAAAAGTGACTCAAAACGTTTACATGCCTAACAGTGCTTTTTTCGTCAATAATTTTTCTTATAAGCCTTCTGATCAAGGTATGGCAAGGCCTTTTAGCCCAATTCGCTTACCCCTGGACTGTTAACATACACACCGGTACATACATGGCCTATACAAAAATACAGTTATCAGCCAACTCTGTAGCCGCACCGTCGTCCTGTCGATACAAAATAAACGCCTATAAATTCCAAGCCCCCCGCCCCCCCCCCCCCCCCCCCCCTCCCCCCCCCCCCCCCCTCCCCCCCCCCCTCCCACACACACGCCCACACACACCCCACCCACCCCGTGGGATTGTGGGAATTGTTACGTTTCGGTTTCTGACACGTGTAATATGCCCGCGGTACGGTGAGCAGCCTGAAGGCTGATCGACCTGGCAATCAAACTCATTATATTTAGGATCGGCATATCATATGAGTTGGCCCAATGGTGAGTAATGATATTGTATATAAATGGTTAACTTTGCCTAGTCAGACTGCCGGCAATCATATGATATTAGATAATGAATTGATGACATGACTCGCTGTTCGAAACGTGAACGAGGCTTCCCCAGCTATTGGCAAATTGGTTTGAAATTAATTGGTGCGCTCCCCCCCCCCACACACACACCCTGCCTCCCACCCCCACCCCGTAGCTGGACTAGAGTGGAGTGAATTGTTCGCGCTTACATTTGTCTAGTATTAATCATTTTTTACTGCCGAAGACGGCGTGCAGCCGAATTGCTGCTTGAAGCTATGAACCGTAACTATGTTCAAGTTCAAGTACTGGACTTCAACAGGATGAAGTCACAGAGGATGTAAAAAAAGGCAATGATAACGCCTGGTGGGGCGTGGGTGTTAAGGGAGCCCGTCTTACGCTGGTGGGGAGCGGTCTCCTACCTCAACTGGACAAGCTACCATCGCGTTCACAACCCGGCCAGCCCTTCAATGCCCTCGTCATAAGCGTGGCAAATCAGATTCGCTCGCAGCGAGGGCAGGGACAGAGGGGTGAGAGCGCATTACACCATTTCAAGCCAATTTGAAAGTAGCTGGAGAAGCCTCGTTCTCGTTTCGAACAACGCACCCCCCTGGTCCTCGCAATGCTGCAGGAGCCTCGTTGGTCGGCCCCCTATGGTGACAGACCTATGCGATACTTAACGCGAAATCGTGTAGGTGGTGCTGGTTTTTTCAAATCGTCACATTTCCCAAGAAAGCCGGTCACATACAGCCGTTCAATAGCAGTACTCTGAAGTCTAAGCGACTAGTGCTCGATTCCATCGCAGGGGGATGGTTCTTCTTCTCTCACCTTGCTTGCTTGCAACTTTGTAAACTGCTTCTGCGCGATGAACAGTTGCTATCCGGTATAAGCTTAAACTTGCAAAGCAGTTTGCATGGTCGCAAGTCAATACGCAACATCGCGCCACAACTTCTCTGCCAAATTGCTTGCCCACCCGTGTACCTTGCATGGTAGTCTGTTCTGTCATGCGTTGAATTTGCAAAGCAAGTTGAATAGTCGCAACACCAGTACATGCAAAGCCTCGCTTGTCCAATAGTCGCAAAGCAGTTTGAATAGTCCTGAAAGCAAGTTCAATACCGCAAAGCAACTCCAATGGTGAAGAGCACTTCGCCTCTCAACTTCCTTGGGAGTGCTGTATCTGCAAATGGTGCACTTTGGGAACCAGCCTGCTGTCGAAAGCTTGCCCCGGAGAGCACTTATTCGCGCACAAGATCTAGGGTTGCGGACTGTAGACGCGGTGTTTTTCATCTGTCGTTTCCCTCCTGTCCTGTGGACTCAATCTAGGGGAACCTGAAGGCATGCCCCCAACACAATAGCTGACTAACAAGCTCTCATCGTAGACACACGGAAACCATGTTCCACAATCCATCATAAACAGCCCACGAAAGAAGTCATCCGCCTCATCTGCATTCACACATCTGCTACAATAAATTACATATACATGCGGCTCTCCCACAGTTCTCCAAGTTTGTACAAGTACAAGCATACCATTGGGATGTCAATCCCAGACATGCAACATAACATGACAATCTATGTTAAATCTATCAAACAATCAAGTTGTTGGCAATTGCAATTAGCAAATGTACCGTATCTCGCTGCACGTTGTATCAACTTGGCAAACCCCACGTGGACAACTTTTCATATTTTCAACATTCAATAAGAAATGTAACAATTTTATACAACTGAACTACAAACACAGACCGCCATTGTGTACCATACCCCCCACCCCGGGCCGACCTCCAGGGACCCGCCAGGGCCCCCTACTATTTATAAGACCCCCCCCCCCCCCCCAACCCCTCAGTGATATCCTAAGGATTTGAGCTAAACATTAAAAATCGGCACCCGATGCCCAGGTGTAGCATTTTACAAGATGAAACATTAAAATTGTGGCGCCCGAGGCCCAGGTGTAGCATTTGAGAAGGGGAAACAATTAAACGTGGCGCCCGAGCCCAAGAATAGCATTTGGGAACCTGGAAACATCACCCCACACCTGGGGTGCGATGGACCAAAACCGAATACACATTATTATATCGGGGTGCGTGATATATCGTGGGTTAGGAATATCGCTGCCCCCCCCCCCTGCGCGCTTGACCCTTGACCCCCCCAGACGCCTTGACTCCCCCCCTAGCGCCTGGTTACGAGAATTTGGCGTTTCGCGGGATGTCATAACTGTTAAAAGTGATTAAGCATATAAAAGAAGTGACTCAAAACGTTACATGGCTAACAGTGCTTTTTTCGTCAATACTTTTCTTTTAAGCCCTTCCTATCAAGGTTGGGCAAGGCCCTTTAGCCAATTTCGCTTACCCCTGGATGTAACATACACACCCGGTACATACATGGCCTATACAAAAAAACAGTTATCAGCCAACTCTGAGCTGCGCACCCGTCGTCCTGTCGATACAAAATAAACGCCTATAAATTCCAAGCCCCCCGCCCCCCCCCCCCCCCCCCCCCCTCCCACACACACGCACACACACACACACCACCCACCCGTGGGATTGTGGAATTGTTACGTTTCGGTTCTTGAACACGTGTAATATGCCCGCGTACGGTGAGCAGCCTGAAGGCTGATCGACCAATGACCTTGCAATCAAACTCATTATATTTAGGGATCGGCATATCATATGATGTGGCCAAAAGGTGAGTATGATATTGTTATATAATGGTAACAATGGCCTAGTCAGACTGCCGGCAATCCATATGATATTAGATAATATGAATTGATGACATGACTCGCTGTCGAAAACGTGAACGAGGCTTCCCCCAGCTATTGCAAATTGGTTTGAAATTAATTGGTGCGCTCCCCCCCCCCCCCCCCACACACACCCCTGCCTCCCACCCCCACCCCGTAGCTGGACTGAGTGGAGTGATTGTTCGGCAGCTTACATTTGCTAGTATTAATTCATTTTTTACTGCGAAGACGGCGTGCAGCCGAATGCTGCTTGAAGCTATGAACCGTAACTATGTTCAAGTTCAAGTACTGGACTTCAGAGGATGAAGTCACAGAGGATGTAAAAAGGCAATGATAACGCCTTGGGTAGGGCGTGGTGTTAAGGGAGCCCGTCTTCGCTGGTGGGGGCGGTCTCCTACCTCAACTACAAGCTACCATCCGCGGTTCACAACCCGGCCAGGCCCTCAATCCTCGTCATAGCGTGGCAAATCAGATTCGCTCGCAAGCGAGGGGCAGGACAGAGGGGTGGAGCGCATTACACCATTTCAAGCCAATTGAAGTAGCTGGAGAAGCCTCGTTTCTCGTTCGAACAACGCACCCCCCTGGTCTCGCATGCTGCAGGAGCCTCGTTGGTACGCCCCCTATGGTGACAGACCTATGCGATACTTACGCGAAATCGTGTAGGTGTGTGCTGTTTTTTCAAATCGTCACATTTCCAAGAAAGCGGTCACATAACGCCGGTCAATACAGTACTCTGAAAGTCTAGCGACTAGTGCTCGATTCCATCGCAGGGGATGGTTCTTCTTCTCTCACCTTGTTGCTTGCAACTTTGTAACTGCTCTGCCCTCGATGAACAGTTGCTATATCCCGTAAACTAAGCGTTAAACTTGCAAAGCAGTTGCATGGTCGCAGTCCAATACGCAACATCGCGCCACAAACTTCTCTGCACAATTGCTTGCCCACCCGTGTACCTTGCATGGTAGTCTGTTCTGTCATGCGTTGAATTTTGCAAAGCAAGTTGAATAATCGCAACACCAGTACATGCAAAGCCTCGCTTGTCCAATTTAGTCGCAAAGCAGTTTGAATAGTCTGAAAGCAAGTTCATACGCAAAGCAACTCCAATGGTGAAGAGCAGCTTCGCCTCTCAAACTTCCTTGGAGTTGTGTATCTGCAGAATGGTGCACTTTGGAACCAGCTGCTGTCGAAAGCTTTGCCCCGGAGCACTTATTCGCGCACAGATCTAGGGGTTGCGACTGTAGACGCGGTGTTTTCATCTGTCGTTTCCCTCCTGTCCTGTGGACTCAGTCTAGACCTGAAGCATGCCCAACACAATAGCGACTAACAAGCTCTCATCGTAGACACACGGAAACCATGTTCCACATACCATCCATAAACAGCCCACGAAAGAAGTCATCCGCCTCATCTGCATTCACACATCTGCTACAATAACATACATATTACATGCGGCTCTCCCACAGTTCTCCAAGTTTTACAAGTACAAGCATACCATTGGATGTCATCCAGACATGCAACATAACATGACAATCTATGTTAAATCTTTCAACAATCAAGTTGTTGGCAATTGCAATTAGCAAATGTACCGTATCTCGCTGCACTGCGTCGTATCAACTTGGCATACCCACTGGACAACTTTGTCATATTTTTCAACATTCAATAAGAAATGTAACAATTTTTATACAACTGAACTACAAACACAGACGCCATTGTGTACCATACCCCACCCCGGGGCCGACCTCCAGGACCCGCCAGGGCCCCTACTATTTATAAGACCCCCCCCCCCCCCCCCCCCCGCGCCCCGCAGTGATATTCCCTAAGGATTTGAGCATAAACATTAAAATCGGCACCCAATGCCCAGGTTGTAGCATTTTACAAGATGAAACATTAAAAATTGTGGCGCCCGAGGCCCAGGTGTAGCATTGTGAGAAGGTGAAACATTAAACATCGTGGCGCGCCGGCCCAATCTGAATAAGCATTTGGGAACCTGGAAAATCACCCACACCTGGGGGGCGATGGACCAAAACGGGAGAACACACCATTATATCGCGGGTGCGTGATATATCGTGGTTAGGAATATCGCTGCCCCCCCCCCCCTGCGCTTGGACCCTTGACCCCCCCCAGACGCCTTGACTCCCCCCCTAGCGCCTGTTACGAGAAACTTGCGTTTCGCGCGATGCTCATAACTGTTAAAAGTGATAAGCATATAAAGAAGTGACTCAAAAACGTTACATGCCTACAGTGCTTTTTTCGTCAATACTTTTTCTTTATAGCCCTTCCTTAGGTTGGGCAAGCCTTTTGAGCCAATTTCGCTTACCCCTGGACTGTAACATACACACGGTACATACATGGCCCTATACAAAAACAGTTATCAAGCCAACTCTGAAGCTCGCACCGTCGTCCTGTCGATACAAAATAACGCCTGTAATTCCAAGCCCCCCCCCGCCCCCCGCCCCCCCCCCCCTCCCACACACACGCACACACACACACCACACAACCCCGTGGGATTTGGGAATGTGATTACGTTTCGTTTTCTTGACACGTGTAATATGCCCGCGTACGGTGAGCAGCCTGAAGCTGATCGACCAATGACCTGCATCAAAATCATATATTTAGGGATCGGCATATCATATGATGTTGGCCAAAGTGAGTATGATATTGTATATACATGGTAACTTGGGCCTAGTCAGACTGCCGGCATCATATGATATTAGATAATGCGAATTGATGACATGACTCGCTGTTCGAAACGTGCGAGGCTTCCCCAGCTATTGCCAAATTGGTTGAAATTAATTGGTGGCTCCCCCCCCCCACACACACACCCCTGCTCCACCCCACCGTAGTGACTGGAGTGAGTGATTGTTCGCGCTTACATTGTCTAGTATTAATTCATTTTTTTACTGCGAAGACGGCGTGTGAGGGGGCAGCATCCGAATTGCTGCTTGAAGCTATGAACCGTAACTATGTTCAAGTTCAAAGTACCACCCAACCCCATGACTTCAGAGATGAAGTCACAGAGGATGTAAAAAGGCAATGATAACGCGCTGTGGCGTGGTGTTAAGGGAGCCCGTCTTACGCTGGTGGGGAGCCTCTCCTACCTCAACTGGACAAGCTACCATCGCGGTTCACAACCCGGCCAGGCCCTTCAATGCCTCGTCATCAGCGTGGCAAATCAGATTCGCTCGCAGCGAGGGCAGGGACAGAGGGGTGAGCGCATTACACCAATTTCAAGCCAATATGAAAGTAGCTGGAAAGCCTCGTTCTCGTTTCGAAAACGCATCCCTGTCCTCGCAAATGCTGCAGGAGCACTCGTTGGTCGCCCCTATGGGTGACAACCTATGCGATACTTACGCGAAATCGTGTAAGGGGGTGCTGTTTTTTCAAATGTTCACATTTCCAAGAAAGCCGGGCTCACATAAGCCGGGTCATACAGTACTCTGAAGTCTAAGCGACACCCTAGTGCTCGATTCCATCGCAGGGGATGGTTTAATCTTCTCTCTTCAACCTTGTTGCTTGCAACTTTGTAACTGCTCTGGCCTCGCTGACAGTTGCTATCCGGTATAGAGCGTACGAAATCTTGCAAAGCGTTTGCAATGGTCGCAAGTCCAATACGGCAACATCGCGCCATCACTTCTCTGCCACAATTGCTTGCCACCGTGTACCTTGCATGGTAGTGCTGTTCTGTCATGCGTTGAATTTGCAAAGCAAGTTGAATAGTCCGCACACCTACAATGAAGCCTCTGCTTGTCCAATAGTCGCAAAGCAGTTTGCAATAGTCTGAAAGCAATTTCAATACCCGCAAAGCAACTCCAATGGTGAAGTGAGACAGCTTCGCCTCTCAACTTTCCTTGGGAGTTGCTGTATCTGCAGATGGTGCACTTTGGGAACCAGCCTGCTGTGAAAGCTTGCCCCGGAGAGCACTTATTCGCGCACAGATCTAGGGGTTGCGGACTGTAGCCGCGGTGTTTTCATCTGTTTTCCCTCCTGTCCTGTGGACTCTCAATCCTAGGACCTGAAGCATGCCCAACACAATCGAAGTATACTGACTAACAAGCTCTCATCGTAGACACACGGAACTCATTTTATCCACATCATCATAAACAGCCCACGAAAGAAGTCATCTCGCGTCATCTGCATTCACACATCTGCTACAATACTATTCATTACATATAGAGTCCGCGGGCCTCCACCATCAGTTCTCCAAGTTTTACAAGTACAATGCATACCATTGGATGTCAACCCAGAATGCAACATAACATGACAATCTATGTTAAATCTTTCAACAATCAAGTTGTTGGGCATTGCAATTAGCAAATGTACCGTATCTCGCTGCCGTCGTATCAAACTTGGCATACCCGTGGACAACTTTGTCATATTTTTCAACATTCAATAAAATGTAACAATTTTATACAATGAACTACAAACACAACCGCCATTGTGTACCATACCAATCCCCGGGGCCGACCTCCAGGGACCGCCAGGGCCCCCTACTATTTATAAGACCCCCCCCCCCCCCTCCCCCCCCTATCAGTGATATTCCTAAGATTTTGAGCATAAACATTAAAAATCGGGCACCCGATGCCAGGTGTAGCATTTTACAAGATGGAACATTAAAATTGTGGCGCCGAGCCCAGGTGTAGCATTTGAGAAGTTGAAACATTAAACATCGTGGCGCCGATGCCAAGAGTAGCATTTGGAACCTGGAAAACATCACCCAACACCTGGGGTGCGATGGACCAAAACGGGAAATACACATTATTAATCGCGGTGGTGAAGTATATGTGGGTTAGGAATATCGCTGCCCCCCCCCCCCCCCCCGTCCCCTCAGTGATATTCCTAAGGATTTGAGCATAAACATTAAAATCGGCACCGATGCCCAGGTGTAGCATTTTACAAGATGGAAACATTAAAAATTGTGGCGCCGAGGCCATCAGGTGTGCATTTGAGTGGTGGGAAAACATGTAAACATCGTGGCGCCCGATGCCCAGAGTAGCAATTTGGGAACCTGGAAACATCACCCACACTGGGGTGCGATGGACCAAAATCGGAATACACATTATATATCGCTGGGAGTGCGTGAATATATCGTGGTTAGGTAATATCGCTGCCCCTCCCCCCCCCCCCTCAGTGATATTCCTAAGGATTGAGCATAAACATTAAAAATCGGAGCACCCGATGCCCAGGTGTAGCATTTTACAAGATGGAAACATTAAAAAATTGTGGCGCCAGAGGCCAGGTGTAGCATTTGAGGTGGTGAAACATAAAACATCGTGGCGCCCATGCCCAATATAGGCATTTGGGAACCTGGAAACATCACCCACACCTTGGGGGTGCGATGTACAAAACGGGAATACACATTATTATATCGCGGGTGCGTGATATATTCATGCGTGGTTAGGATAATCGCTGCCCCCCCCCCCCCCCCCTCAGTGATAATTCCTAAGGATTTGAGCATAAACATTAAAATCGGAGGCACCCGATGCTAGGTGTAGCATTTTTTACAAGATGGAAACATTAAAAATTGTGGCGAGGCCAGGTGTAGCATTTGAGGTGTGGAAACATTAAACATCGTGGCGCCCGATGCCCAAGTAGCATTTGGGAACCTGGAAACATCACCACACACTGGGGGTGCGATGGAACCAAAACGGAATACACCATTATATATTCGCGGGTGCGTGATATATACTGTGGTTAGGAATATCGCTGCCCCCCCCCCCCCCCTCAGTGATATTCTAAGGATTTGTGCATAAACATTAAAATCGGGCACCGATGCCCAGGTGTGAGCATTTTACAAGATGAAACATTAAAAATTGTGGCGCCGAGGCAGGTGTAGCATTTGAGGTGGTGGAACATTAAACATCGTGGCGCCCGATGCCAAAGAGGTAGCATTTGGGAACTGGAAACATCACCCAACCTGGGGGTGCGATGGAACCAAAACGGGAATACATAGCACAGTCGATTACATTATATACGCGGGTGGTGTATAATCGTGTTAGGAAATATCGTGCCCCCCCCCCCCCCCCCCCCCCCCCAACCTATCATCTCTCTCATTCCCCCCTGTACCATCCCCCACCCCACCCACACACCCCCCCACTCACACACACACACACCCACTGAGCACGCCACACCCCCCCCCCCCCCCCATCCCCCCCCACCTACCCCCCATTAACACCCCTCCAATCCCCCCCCCCCCCCCTCTTCAAGCCACCCGCCTCACTACCCCAAGCCCCATTGACCATATGCAATCAGCACACATTATATTCTTTATTAATCACGGTTGGGCAAGTCCCTTAAGCCTATTTAGGCATACCCCTGGCACTAACTAACCGTACTTACATATATTATAGTACTGCCCAGACAGCGAGCAGCCAATATTACTGGCTGGATCTATGTAACACGTAAAACTTCAAGTATTTCAGCCAGGGGTAGCCTAATTTAGGCTGAAGGGACTTGCCCAACCAAAATATAACAAGTTCTCGATGCTAAAATTGGCGGAGAGTGATCGCGACGAACAACAGGTGCAAGGAAGCGAGTTAGTTACGAGACCCTAGTTGACTGACCGTGTCGGGCTTCATTACGGTCGACGACTAAAGGAGTTGTATGGTGTTCGTTCGACCGGACAAATGGTCACTGGGGGCTCCCGCCCCCAGAAGGGGCTCCGCCAAAAAAGTCCCGGACAGGGCAGTGGCTTGTCTTGGTCACACACGCCGGCTAATGGCATGAATTAAGTAATTTACATGGTTCTACTTATGGTTGTTCTGATTCTGTTCTAGGCCTGTAGCTGAGTTGTGTAAATGGTTCTTCCTCAGCGGCTCTGATTGTAGGATCTGTCCTAGGTTTGTAGTGAATTGTTGACTGACATGGTTTACTCCTTAGGGTAATTTAGCCAAGTCTGATCTAGTCGAAGCTGAGTTTGTAGCTGACATGGTTTTCTCAGCGCTCTTTGTTAGCTGAGTTGTCTAGGTCTGTAATGAGACTGTAGCGAAATGTCTACTCATGCAGCTGATTGTAGCTGAGTCTGGTCTAGGTACTGTAGCTGAGATGTAGCTTGAACATGGTTCTACTCAATTGTGCCTCACTTGCTCACGTTTGTAGATGAGTCTGATCTAGGTCTGTAGACTGAGTTTGAAGCTGAACATGGTTTCTGCCATGCGGCTCTGATTGTAGTGGTCTTTTAGGTACTGTAGATCTGAGTTTGTAGATGAATGGTTTCTATTTGTGCCTCACTTTGTAGCTGGCGTCTGTTCTAGGTTTGTGCAGGTTTGTAGCTAGCATGGTTCTCTCTGCGCTACTTTGAGCCGGTCTGTCTTCTAGTCTAGAGCTGAGTTTGCATGCTGGAACATGGTTCTCCCCCCCGGCTGATCTTGTAGCTGCGGGCGAGCCTCTATGTAGCTGAATTGTAGCTGATCTTGTGGTGCAGGTGGTCTTCTGTTGTAGCTACTGGCACCGAGGATGGGGGACTCTGTTGTAAGCTGACTTGGGGCGTGATGGGGACTTGTTTGTACTAACTTGTACTGACTGGGCGGGATGGGACGCGCTTGGCAGACACTATGGGTGCTCTACATGAGGGACAGCAACGAACGTTATGCGCAACCTGCAGCACAGGCGAGGTGGGGTAAGGATTTGGGGTGGGGTGGTGGAGAAGGAGGTAGGTTTAGGGGGTGGTTGGGTCAATAGGGGGGTTGGGGATGGGGTGGTCAGGTTTGGTAAGGGTGGTGTGGGGTAGGTAAGGTTTGCGTAGGAGGTGGGGTCGAGAAGGGGGTGGTGCGCACGCACCATCTAAACAAGGTACGTACTGCTTCAGCTACATTATATACTTGAGCTACACGTCAGCGCATCACTACAATGGCTTGCGGCACTATGGTCTCATACACGAGGACATCACAAAGTGTCAATCTGCGAGAGGGAGAAGGGTATTATA
>JAJSRW010001537.1:0-32913 GCA_022414725.1 Microglena sp. YARC
GGTGTGTGCCGCACGGGATATGCTATGCTCCTTCCCTCTCTGTAACCTTCACCTCTCTTTCATTGTACCTTGATTGTGGCCTCATCATCTTTGATAGGAGACAGGTCCTGTCTAGACATGGGTGTGGTTGTGTGGTTGAAGTGGGTCGACGTCGTTATTAGCTGGTGTGACAGCGCAACGGTATGAGGCAATGGTGCCTCCCCTAGCCACCATTCACCTCCTCTTCCTTGACCTTGATGCTGCATACCATCTCATGTGATTCAAGGTTCAGTCCTTGCCAGAAAGCGGTGTGGTGGTGGTGGGTGGGTTGGGTTGAGTGGCGTAGTTGGTGAGATAGCCATGCGACGAACCCAGCCAAGTTCACCCCACACCCTGCACCGACAAGCTCCACTAAGCACACTTTGCATCCCACACCTGCGCCCACACCCCTAATCCTTCAGACCACAGACGGGTGACGGATGTCAGTTTCGTTGTGAATTTCTGCAGAGCGTGGTAGAATAGCAAATTGCGCCACACTGCATTTAGCACCCTTCACCCCACACCCTTGCGCCCACACCCCTACCATTCAACACCACAGACGGTGACGGCGTCAGTTCAATGAACTTCTGCAGAGGTTGGTATGATAGCGATTGTTCGCCACACCCCAGCACCCTTCACCCAAACCTGCAACCCCACTACGCACACCCTGCGCCCATCACACCCTACCTTTCAACACCAACAGGACGGGTGACGTGTCGTTTTCAGTGAACTTCTGCAATCTTGGTAGTAGGTGCATTTGAGCCACACCCAGGCACCTCTTCACCCACACCCTCACCCCACAAACACTATACCCTGCCCCCACACCCTGCACCACCACACCCCTACCTTCCAGCATCACAGACGGCGGTGTTCAGTCTCAATGAACTTCTGCAAGCGTGGTAGATGCAATGGCCACACCCACACCCTGCCCCCACTACCATGCACCCACACCCTGAACTGACACCCCACTAAGCACACCCTGCACCCACACCCTGCGCCCACACCCCTACCTTCAAACACCACAGGACGGGGTGACGTGTCAGTTTCAATGAACTTCTGCCAGAGCGTGGTAGATGTCAGATTCGCCACACCAGCACCCTTCACCCACACCCTGCACCCACTACGCACACCCTGCATCCCAGACCCGGCGCCCACACCCCTACTTCAACACCACAGGACGGGTGACTGTCAGTTCAATGAACTTCTGCAGAGCGTGGTAGATGGCGATTTGCGGCCAACCCAGGCCACCCTTCACCCTGCACCCACACACACACCATGCACCCAGACCCACACCCTACCTTCAGCACCACAGGACGCTGGTGACGTTCAGTTTCAATGAACTTCTGCAGAGCTGGCAGATGAAATGGCGTCATCCCCCTAGCACCCCACACCCTAAACACACCCCACCGCACACCGCTACACCCAACTTTTGCACACCATCACCAACCCTGCTACCCTACACCTCAACCCGCACACTCCTACCTTCAGCACCACAGACGGGTGACGGTTGTCGTTTCAATGAACTTCTGCGAGCGTGTAATGCAATGGCATCGCCCCTCAACTTCTTTAGAACCTCACGAGAGCTTTCCTCATCATCTCCCATCTGCTCAACGTTGGTCCACGCACACCTGTGTGTGTACATGTGTGGTGTGTGAGTTTGGTGTGTTTATGTCTATGTTTGTGTGTCTATGTGTGTATCACAAAGCTGCCTCATTCATCTCCCATCTCACTCAAACGTTGGTCCGCGGCAGCACCTGTGTGTGTGTACAATGTGTGTTTGTGTGTTGTGTGTGTGGGGGGGGGGGGGGGGGGCATGCTTTGAACAAGATGCCACTGGAGGGATGCTCGATCATGGCGGGTAAGTGTGTGGGTGGGGTATTGGTGGACAGTGGTGGACAGTGTGTGTGGGGTGGTGGGTGGTGGGGTGGGGTGGGGGGGGGCATTTGGCTTTGAACAGATGCCACTGATGGGATGCTCTATCATGGGTAAGAGGGGAAGGGCAGGGTGGACAGTGTTTGTGGCACACTTGTGTTGTGCTGTGTGGGGGAGGGGGGGGGGGGGGGGCATGCTTTGAATAAGATGCCACTGGGAGGGAGTATGCTCTATCATGGGTAAGTGTGTGGGGGGGGGTATTGGTGGACAGTGGTGGACAGTGTGTGTGTGTGTGTGTGTGGGTAGGTGTGGGTGGGGGGGGGGCATGGCACGGAGGATGCTTTGAAGAGGAGAGGAGGAGCACGGGGGAGGGGGAGGGGGGTGCCACTGAAGGATGCTCTATCATGGGAAGAGGGGGGAAGGGGCAGGGGACAGTGTTGTGTGTGTGTGTGATGTGGGGGGGGAGGGGAGGGGGCATGGCTTTAACAAGATGCACTGAGGTATTGCTCGATCATGGTAAGTTGTGGGGGTATTGTGTGACAGTGTTGTGGACAGTGTGTTGTGTGTGTGGTGGGGGGGGGGTGGGGGGGGGGGGCATGGCTTTGAACAAGATGCCAGTGAGAGATGCTCGATCATGGTTAAGAGGGGGGAAGGGTGGACATTTTGTGTGTGTGTGTGTTGGGGGGGGGGGGGGGGGGGGCATGGCTTTGAACAAGATGCCACTGGAGGATGCTTGATCATGGGTAAGAGGGGAAGGGGGCAGTGTGGACAGTGTTTGGTGCCTGTGTTGTAGGATATGTGTGTGTGTGTGTGGGGGGGTGGGGGCATGGTTTTAACAAGATGTTACTAGAGGGTTGCTCTATACATGGGTAAGAGGGTGGAAGGAAGGGGGAAGCGGGCAGGGGGACAATGTTTGTGTGTGGTTAGGAGGGGGGGGGGGGGGGCAGTTGGTTGTCCTGAACATGATGGGGGTTGTAGAGAGTAGTGGTGACTGTGTGAGTGTGTGTGTGTGTGTGTGTGGGGGGGGGGGGGGGGGGGCTTTGAAGCATTTGCCGCCTTGTACCTCGGGGCCAAAGGCGCATGCTGTACAGACGTTGACAGCCTGGCTTCCAATGCTTTCCTGCTGATTCAGTCAAACTATAAATTATTTGACTTAAACCTGTCTGTCCACTGCTATTGCAGGTTATGGTGCAGGCTCTGGTGTTCTCGCCTTAGCAGCTGTGTACTGTAGACCACATGTCCCCTGCTCTTGCACCATGACAGGGGTCCAAGCCATGATACCAGGATAACTGCAACCTGTATGTCTAAACCTCTTTGTCCACTGCTATTGCAGATTATGGAGCAGGCTCTGGTGTTCTCGCCTTTGCGGCTGTGTACTGTAGACCACAAGTCCCCTGCTCTTGCACCATGACAGAGGTCCAAGCCATGATACCAGGATAACTGCAACCTGTTTGTTTAAACCTCTCTGTCCCCTGCTACTGCAGATTATGGGGCAGGCTCGGTAGTTCTGCCTTACAGAGCTGTATACTTGTAGACCACATGTCCCCTGCTCTTGCACCATGACAGGGGTCCAAGCCATGATACCATGATACCATGATACCACAATAACTTCAACCTGTCTGTTTTTTATTTTTTCAAGTCGCTAAAGCGCGGCCAATTGGTCAATGGAAGTACCCTGTCCAAGCCATGATACCAGATAACTTCAACTGTCTATGTTTAAACCTCTTGGGTGCTTCACTGCTACTGCAGATTATGGGGCAGCTCCGGTTCTCGCCTTTGCGGCTTTGTACCTCGGAGCCAAGGAGCGCTTCTTACAGACGTTGACAGCCTGGCAGTCAAGTCTGTCAAGCAGAATGCTGTGCTCACTTGTGGGGGATAACATGACGGTCAGTACTTATTGAGTATCCATGTGTGTAGGTGTAGGTGCGTGTAAGTGCGTGTGTAGGTGTGGGCCTACCTACCTACCTACCTACCAACCTGCCTGCCTACCTACCAACCTGCTTGCCTGCCTGCCTGCCTGCCTACCTACCTGCCTGCATACCTGCCTACCTCCCTGTCTGCCTACTACTACCTAACTACTACCTAACCTACCTACCTACCTACCTACCTACCTACCTACCTACCTACCTACCTACCTGACTGACTGACTGACTGACTGACTGACTACCTGCCTGCCTGCCTGCCTGCCTGCCTGCCTACCTGCCTGCCTGCCCTCCTACCTGCCTGCATGCATGCTTGCCTACCTACCTGCCTGCCTGCCTGCCTAACTACCTACCTACCTGCCTGCATGCCTGTCTACCTACCTACCTGCCTACCTCCCTGCCTGCCTACCTACCTGCCTGCCTGCCTAACTACCTACCTGCCTGCATGCCTGTCTACCTACCTACCTGCCTACCTCCCTGCTTGCCTACCTCCCTGCCTGCCTGCCTAACTACCAACCTGCCTGCATGCCTGTCTACCTATCTACCTGCCTACCTCCCTGCCTACCTACCTACCTACCTACCTACCTACCTACCTACCTACCTACCTACCTGCCTGCCTTCCTGCCTACCTGCCTGCCTGCCTTCCTGCCTGCCTACCTGCCTGCCTGCCTTCCTGCCTACCTACCTGCCTGCCTGCCTGCCTCCTACCTACCTGCCTCTGCCTCCTGCCCTACCTACCTGCCTGCCTGCCTCCTGCCTACCTACCTTCCTGCCTGCCTTCCTGCCTGACCTACCTGCCTGTCTGCTTCCTGCCTACCTACCTGCCTGCCTTCCTGCCTACCTACCTGCCTGCCTGCCTTCCTGCCTACCTACCTTGCCTGCCTGCCTTCTGCCTACTTACCTGCCTTGCCTGCCTTCCTGCCTACCTACCGCCTGCCTTGCCTTCCTGCCTACCTACCTGCCTGCCTGCCTTCCTGCCTACCTACCTGCCTGTCTGCCCTCCTGCCTACCTGCCTGCCTGCCTGCCTTCCTAACCTACCTACCTACCTGCCTGCCTGACTGCCTTGCCTCCTCCTACCTACCTGCCTGCCTACCTTCCTGCCTACCGTCCTGCCTGACTCCTTCCTGCCTACCTACCTGCCTGCCTGCCTTCCTGCCTACCTACCTGCCTGCCTGTACCTACCTACCCTACCTGCCTGCCTGCCTTTCTGCCTGCCTACCTGCCTGCCTGCCTTCCTGCCTACCTACCTGCCTGCCTGCCTTCCTGCCTACCTACCTGCCTGCCTTCCTGCCTACCTACCTGCCTGCCCTACCTACCTACCTACCTACCTACCTACCTGCCTGCTTGCCTTCCAGCCTACCTACCTGCCTGCCTGCCTTCCTGCCTACCTACCTGCCTGCCTACCTTCCTGCCTACCTACCTGCCTGCCTGCCTTCCTGCCTACCTACCTGCCTTCCTGCCTACCTACCTGCCTGCCTGCCTGCCTTCCTGCCTACCTACCTGCCTGCCTGCCTTCCTGCCTACCTACCTGCCTGCCTTCCTGCCTACCTACTGCCTGCCTACCCTACCTACCTGCCTGCCTGCCTGCCTGCCTTCCTGCCTGCCTGCCTGCCTTCCTGACCTACCTACCTGCCTGCCTGCCTTCCTGCCTACCTACCTGCTCCTGCCTTCCTGCCTACCTGCCTACCTACCTGCCTGCCTGCCTACCTACTACCTGCCACCTCCTGCCTACCTACCTACCTGCCTATTTACCTACCTCCTTACCTACCTGCCTACCTAGCCACCCACCAATCAACCACCAACTATCTTACTAACCATCTTATGGCCATCTGACTGACTTTGTTCTTTCTAGCCAACCACCAGCATTTGCAACCGCCACAGCCACCAACATTTCTTACAACCAGCATTTGCAACTGTTACAACCACCAACATTTGCAACTTTACAACCACCAACATGTTGCAACTGTTTACAACCACCAACATTTGCAACTGTTACAACCACCAACATTTGCAACCGTTACAACCACCAACATTTCTAACCACCAATTTTGTAACCGTTACAACCACCAACATCTATAACCACCAACATTTGCAACCGTTACAACCACCAACATTTCTAACCACCAATTGTGTAACCGTTACAACCACCAACATCTATAACCACCTACATTTGCAACCGTTACAACCACCAACATTTCGAATCACCAACATTTGCAACCGTCACAACCACCAATATTTATAACCACAATTTTGCAAACGTTGCAACTACCAACATTTGCAACCGCCACAACCACCAACATTTCTAACAACCAACATTTGCAACCACCACAACCACCAACATTTGTAACCATTACTACTGCCAACATCTATAACCACCAACATTTGTAACCGTTACAACCACCAACATCTATAACCACCAACATTTGTAACCGTTACAACCACCAACATCTGTAACCACCAACATTTGCAGGATAAGGTCGCGGTCTATCAATGTGGCGCAAGTTTGAGGGAGGAGGAACCATTGGCACAGGTCAGGGGTGTTTTCATATTCGCATGACTGTGTGTTATGTTTATGACTGTGTATGTTTGTGTTATGTTCAATTTTGATTGTGTATGTTTGTATGGACTACGCGTATGTTCAATTTCATGTTCAAGATGGTGTGCAGAAAACAGCTGCCAGCATAAGCACAAGTAAGCTGTGTTTTTGGCAGAGCCCCCCCTTCTGGGGGTCAGGAGCCCCCAGGGTTATCCTCTTGTCGGTTTGTACGGTATGCAGAAAACAGCTGCATGCATAAAGCACAAGTAAGAGGTGTTTCATATTCGCATGACTGTTGTATGTTTGTATGTATGCAGAAGATGACTGCGAGTATTACCAGCTGGAGCCCCTCGGAACCACTCATTGTTGTTAGGCTAACGTTGTATTATATTAGAGAATAAATTTATTATATTGTATTATATAAATATATTATATTGTATTTTGTTATATTATGTTATTATTATATTATATTATATTAGATTATATTATATTATGTTATGTTATATTATGTTATGTTATTATTATATTAGTCGGACGAGCCGTCTCACCAGAATTTCGAATTTATTTGAAAAAACTAATATTATTGGGACACTACAAAATATTAGTTAATATTAGTTTCCAAACATTGACATTGGCCAGCATTCGGCGGGCCCCCCCTAATTGAATCACCTCACGCCACGCCTCACTGACATGGCCAGCATTTCGGCGGGGCCCCCCCTAATTGAATGACCTCACGCCATGTCTCACTGACATTGGCCAGCATTCGGCAGGGCCCCCCGAATTGAATGACCTCACGCCACGTCTCACCTGACATTGGCCAGCCATTCGGCAGGGCCCTAATTGAATGACCGCACACCACGCCTAACAGAGTGTGACCAACCCTTTTTTTCTACCGTGTAGGCTGGGAGGCCAGCACCACCTTCGAGGTTGTGTGGCCAACATTCTGCAGGCCCCCCTAATTGAATAACCTCACACCACGGCTCACTGAGTATGCCCGACCCCTTATGTCGTGTAGGCTGGGAGCCAGGCGATACCTTCAAGTTTTTTTTCTTTTCTTTCAAGGTTGTGGTGGCCAACATTCTGCAGCCCCCTAATTAAATGACCTTGCACCACGTCTCACTGAGTATGCCTGACCCCTTATGTCGTGTAGGCTGGGAGGCCAGGCACAACCTTCGAGGTTGTGGTGGCCAACATTCTGCGGGGCCCCTTATTGACCTTGCACCACGGCTCACTGCGTATGTTAAACCCGCGGGCACTATGTTGCTCTCTGGTATCTTGACTGAGCAGGTGAGCTGGGTTGAATACATGGGTGGGAGGCAGGAAGAGGGGAGGTAATGAGCAGGCGGAGAGGGGGGGAGGAGGGGAGAGAGGGCGAGAGAGGGGGCAGAGGAGGGGGGGAAAGGCAGAGGCGGAGAGGGCGCAGGAAGGGGGTAGGAGGAGAAGGCGAGAGAGGGCAGAGGAGGGGGGGGGAAGACGGAGGCGGGATCAGATGGGGGGGGGGGGGGGAGAAGGGAGAGCCGCAGGAAGGGGGAGAGGAGCAGGCGAGAGAGGGGGAGGAGGGAGGGGGGAAAGACGAGGCGGGAGATGGGGGGGGGGGGGAGAAGGAGAGGCCGCAAGAAGGGGGAGGAGGAGCAGGCGAGAGAGGGGAAGGAGGGGAGGGGGAAACGGAGGCGGGAGATGGGGGGGGGGGGGGGCAGAGGCGAGGCAGAGGGGAGGAGGGGGAGGAGGAGCAGGCGAGAGAGGGAGGGGAGGGGGGAAGGCGAAAGATCTTACGGTGAGAGGAGGCGAGGGGGTGAAGGGGGAAGGAGGGGGGGAAGGCAGAGGCGGGAGAGGGGGAAGGAGGGGTGGGGGGGATAACTTTTAACATCAATAGCATGTTTGTATAAGGTGGAAATATGTTCTTAAACAGTCTACAGGCAATATAAGAATCCTTTTATTGTCCATGTAGGTTCCCGAGATTTTCGATGGCTTATGGAGCTGCCTTCATGATCTTGAGGTGGAATCAGAAGGGCTGTGGGCATGATATCACGCAACTAAGAATCTCTAGGCAGACAGAAACTAGGTCCGCCATTATGCGCTTATAAGTTGGTTGGGATTTGTCTTTGTTCTTGTCGCAACCAATCTACGACGCAACGACCCTACCCATGTTGCATCCATGTAACAATTAAATCAGGAGCACAGGTGGGCTGGCTGCCCATTCAGTACGTAACAATTAAATTCAAATCAGTTAGAAGAGCTGGGCTAGCTGCCCCAAAAACAATTCAAACCAGAGTCCTGCCAAGTTCAGTAGTGACCGTAACTTGACAACAGCAAACCAGCTGGACTGGACTCGGGTTCGTGCAGAAAACTTTGGCAAACGCGTCGTTTGCCAACCGCCAATGTTGCCATCACTTAAGGCACGTAAGGTAGCTTGAACCAATCATTTAGCTGCTCACTGTCTTCGGCAGTACCCTATAATAGATTTTACAGGAAAATGTAAATGCTCGTCACAAGGCGTAACATTGATTCGTTGTATTATGTATCTACCACTTTTCGTCAACCGCGGGATGTAGCTTGTCCAGGTTGATATAGGAGACCGCTCCCCACCCGGGTACGACGGGCTCCCTTAACACCACGCCCCATCAGGCGTTATCATTACCATTTGTATCTACCACCAATCAATCCCGCTTCGAAGAATGGATCAACGGTTGAGCTCGTTGAACTTATGAAGGCAGGTAATTCAAAGCGCGCGCTTTTGAGCGGTGACTTTTTGACCCCCTCTGCGCTTGAAAGCGCAGTTTTTTGCAAACCCTTGTCGGCGCTGCAAAGCAATTTTTGCGCTTTTTGCACTACAAAGCGCAGTTTTTTTTTTCAAGTGCGCTTAAAGCGCTGGCCAATTTGGCCATTTGAAGTGCCCTGGATGAAGGTGCGGGTTTAGATTGTAGCTAGAAGAGAGGCAGTGGTTTCAAGCTTGCCTTACTTGCTCAGGACATTTCCATGGGGGCAATGTGCAAAGGCATTCCAGGCGCTCCCACTTTGGGCAGAGCAAATATGACGGATTCAGAGGCAGCTCGCTGCTGCTGCCCACTTTGGCTGCGAGGCCAGCC
Organism: Microglena sp. YARC; assembly: GCA_022414725.1. NCBI lineage: Eukaryota > Viridiplantae > Chlorophyta > Chlorophyceae > Chlamydomonadales > Chlamydomonadaceae > Microglena > Microglena sp. YARC. Next base: position 9,436 of record JAJSRW010001537.1, read on the forward strand.
CCAAACAACCCCAATCAACCTTAACCAACCCCTAACAACCCTAACCAACCCCCAACTACCCCCTAACAACCCAACCAACCCCAAACAACCCCTATCAACCCTAACAACCCCAAACAACCCTATCCTAACCAACCCCAACCAACCCCAACCAACCCCTAACAAACCAACCCTTAAACAACCCCAACCTACCCCAACCAGCCCCTAACAACCAACTCCAAACAAACCCAAACACCCCTAACACCCAAAACTAAACAACCCCCAACAACCCCAAACAACCCCAAACAACCCCTTATAACCAACCCCAACAACCCCAAACAACCCCAAACAACACCAACCAACCCAAATCAACCCTTACCAACCAACCCCAAACAACCCTAAGCAACCCCCAACAACCCAACCAACCCCTGACAACCCCAACAACCAACCCAAAACAACCATATCCTAACCAACCCCAAGCAACCCCCAACAACCCCAAATAACCTCAAACAACCCCTAATAACCAACCCTAACAACCCCAACAACCCCAAACCAACCTCCTACAACCATCCCCCTACAACCAACCCCTTACAACCAACCCCCTACAACCAACCCCAACCAACCTCAATCAACCCTAACCAACCCCAATCAACCTCAATCAACCCCAAACAACCCCTGAAAACCAGCCCCATCTATGCAACCCCTAGCAACCCTAACGACCAATCCTAACCAACCCCAACAACCCCAATCAACCCAAACAAACCCAAACAACCCTATCCTAACCAACCCCAACCAACCGCCTATCAACCAACCCCAAACAACCTCAACCAACCCCTAACAACCAACCCTAACAACCCCAACCAACCCCAACCAACCCCTAGCTACCATACCACCCCCTTCAACCAACCCCCCTACGATCAAGCACAAAACAACCCTAACCAACCCCAAACCAACCCAGAACAAGCCCAATCAACCCCTTCCAAAACATCCCCAACCAACTCGTAACAAGTAACAACCAACTAACAACCCCTAACAACCAACCCCAACAACCCTAACCAACCCCCAACAACCCCTAATAACCAACCCCCCAAAAACCCTAACCAACCCCCAACAACCCCAAACAACCCTAACCTAACCAACCCCAAACAACCTCCAACAACCCCAACCAACCCCTATCACCCAACTCCAACCAACCCCAAATAACCTCAAACACCCCCTAACAACCCCTAACAACCACTAACACAGAAAGAATGAGGGTGGTGGATAGAGCACACATCCCTCGCTCAATGAGACACTGTCAAATGTGTGGGTTCCAAAAAACTGAGGATGAAATGCATATGTTTGAGTGCCCTTTTTATAATGATATTCGCCTCCGCTACCAGAATCTGTTTACAGATATTTATAGGCATGTCCATGAGGATACCGACTTAACCGTATGGAATGTGGAATTCTGCGATTCCACATTCAGAACCTTTATGAATGGAAATGGCACTAAGTCTTTTTGGAGCAACCTAGCCGACTATCTTTCTACTTGTAGAAGAGCAAGACAGGAACCCTGGACTGCTTAGTGCACCGTAATTTATTATCCCTTTTTTTTTTCTTCTTGAGACTTCTCATTTGTTAGCTTCTTACCTCCGCCACTGTAAGTGTTGAGATCTGGTCCTGCTCTAAGGGGTTTAATACCTACGCCACCCAAAACGGTGGTTGGGAGTTTGGTTTGTTTGTCCTCGACACACCCCTGATGTAATGGGGTTTTTTGCTTTGTGGGTGCTTTTTCTTTTTGTTTAAAGCACAGAGTCTCATACACCCTCGCGGTGTCAAGTAGACTTTAACATGTAATGTAATGTAACCAAACCCAACCAACCCCTAACTAGAAACCCCCTACAACCAACCCTAACCAACCCCCAAACAACCCCCAACAAGCCCAATCAACCCCCAACAACCCCTTATAACCAACCCCCAACAACCCCCAACAACCCCCTAACAACCCCTAACAACCAACCCCAACCAACCCCTAACAAACAACCCCAAACAACCCCAAACGACCCCAAACAACCATCCACAAACATCATTTAGCTGCTCACTGTTCTTCGGCAGTACCCTATAATAGATTTTACAGGAAAATGTAAATGCTGGTCACAAGGTCGTAACATTGATTCGTGTATTATGTATCTACCACTTTTCGTCAACCGCGATGGTAGCTTGTCCAGTTGATGTAGGAGACCGCTCCCCACCCGGGTACGACGGGCTCCCTTAACACCACGCCCCATCAGGCGTTATCATTACCATTTGTATCTACCACCAATCAATCCCGCTTCGAAGAATGGATCAACGGTTGAGCTCGTTGAACTTATGAAGGCAGGTAATTCAAAGCGCGCGCTTTGAGCGGTGACTTTTTGACCCCCTCTGCGCTTGAAGCGCAGTTTTTTGCAAACCCTTGTCGGCGCTGCAAGCAATTTTTGCGCTTTTTGCACTACAAAGCGCAGTTTTTTTTTTCAAGTGCGCTAAAGCGCTGGCCAATTTGGCCATTTGAAGTGCCCTGGATGAAGGTGCGGGTTTAGATTGTAGCTAGAAGAGAGGCAGTGGGTTTCAAGCTTGCCTACTTGCTCAGGGACATTTCCATGGGGCAATGTGCAAAGGCATTCCAGGCGCTCCCCACTTTGGGCAGAGCAAATATGACGGATTCAGAGGCAGCTCGCTGCTGCTGCCCACTTTGGCTGCGAGGCCAGCCCCAAAACAAACCCCAATCAACCTTAACCAACCCCTAACAACCCTAACCAACCCCCAACTACCCTAACAACCCAACCAACCCCAAAACAACCCCTATCAACCCTAACAACCCCAAACAACCCTATCCTAACCAACCCCAACCAACCCCAACCAACCCCTAGCAACCAACCCTTAACAACCCCAACCTACCCCAACCAGCCCCTAACAACCAACTCCAAACAAACCCAACCAACCCCTAACACCCAAAACTAAACAACCCCCAACAACCCCAAACAACCCCAAACAACACCAACCAACCCAAATCAACCCTTACCAACCAACCCCAAACAACCCTAGGCAACCCCCAACAACCCCAACCAACCCCTGACAACCCCCAACAACCAACCCCAAACAACCATATCCTAACCAACCCCAAGCAACCCCAACAAACCCCAAATAACCTCAAACACCCCTAATAACCAACCCTAACAACCCCAACAACCCCAACCAACCTCCTACAACCATCCCCCTACAACCAACCCCTTACAACCAACCCCCTACAACCAACCCCAACCAACCTCAATCAACCCTAACCAACCCCAATCAACCTCAATCAACCCCAAACAACCCCTTGAAAACCAGCCCCATCTATGCAAACCCCTAGCAACCCCTAACGACCAATCCTAACCAACCCCCAACAACCCCAATCAACCCCAAACAAACCCAAAACAACCCTTATCCTAACCAACCCCAACCAACCCCTATCAACCAACCCCAAACAACCCTCAACCAACCCCTAACAACCAAACCCTAACAACCAACCCTAACAACCCCAAACCAACCCCAACCAACCCCTAGCTACCATACCACCCCCCTTCAACCAACCCCCCTACGATCAAGCACAAACAACCCTAACCAACCCCAACCAACCCAGAACAAGCCCAATCAACCCCTTCCAAACATCCCCAACCAACTCGTAACAAAGTAACAACCAACTAACAACCCCTAACAACCCCCAACCCCCAACAACCTAACCAACCCCCAACAACCCCTAATAACCAACCCCCCAAAACCCTAACCCAACCCCCAACAACCCCAAACAAACCCTTACCCTAACCAACCCCAAAACAACCTCCAACAACCCCCAACCAACCCCCTATCCACCAACTCCAACCAACCCCAAATAACCTCAAACACCCCCTAACAACCCCTAACAACCAACCCAACCAACCCCTAACTAGAAACCCCCTACAACCAACCCTAACCAACCCCCAACAACCCCCAACAAGCCCAATCAACCCCCAAACAAACCCCTTAAACCAACCCCCAACAACCCCCTAACAACCCCTAACAACCCCTAACAACCAACCCCAACCAACCCCTAACAACAACCCCAAACAACCCCCAAACGACCCCAAAACAACCATCCACAAACATCATTTAGCTGCCCCACTGTCTTCGGCATTACCCATATAATAGATTTTACAGGAAAATGTAAATGCTGGTCACAAGGCCGTAACATTGATTCGTTGTATTATGTATCTACCACTTTTCGTTCAACCCGCGGATGGTAGCTTGTCCAGTTGATGTAGGAGACCGCTCCCCACCCGGGTACGACGGGCTCCCTTAACACCACGCCCCATCAGGCGTTATCATTACCATTGTTATCTACCACCAATCAATCCCGCTTCGAAGAATGGAATCAACGGTTGAGCTCGTTGAACTTATGAAGCAGGGTAATTCAAAGCGCGCGCTTTTGAGCGTGACTTTTTGACCCCCTCTGCGCTTGAAGCGCAATTTTTTGCAAACCCTTGTCGGCGCTGCAAGCAATTTTTGCGCTTTTTGCACTACAAAGCGCAGTTTTTTTTTTTCAAGTGCGCTAAAGCGCCTGGCCAATTTGGCCATTTGAAGTGCCCCTGGATGAAGGTGCGGGTTTAGATTGTAGCTAGAAGAGAGGCAGTGGGTTTCAAGCTTGCCTACTTGCTCAGGGACATTTCCATGGGGCAATGTGCAAAGGCATTCCAGGCGCTCCCACTTTGGGCAGAGCAAATATGACGGATTCAGAGGCAGCTCGCTGCTGCTGCCCACTTTGGCTGCGAGGCCAGCCCCAAACAACCCCAATCAACCTTAACCAACCCCTAACAACCCTAACCAACCCCCAACTACCCCTAACAACCCAACCAACCCCAAAACAACCCCTATCAACCCTAACAACCCCAAACAACCCTATTCCTAACCAACCCCAACCAACCCCAACCAACCCCTAGCAACCAACCCTTAACAACCCCCAACCTACCCCAACCAGCCCCTAACAACCAACTCCAAACAAACCCAACCAACCCCTAACACCCAAAACTAAACAACCCCAACAACCCCAAACAACCCCAAACAACCCCTTATAACCAACCCCAACAACCCCAAACAAACCCCAAAACAACACCAACCAACCCAAATCAACCCTACCAACCAACCCCAAAACAACCCTAAGCAACCCCCAACAACCCCAACCAACCCCTGACAACCCCCAACAACCAACCCCAAACAACCATATCCTAACCAACCCCAAGCAACCCCCAACAACCCCAAATAACCTCAAAACAACCCCTAATAACCAACCCTAACAACCCCCCAACAACCCCAACCAACCTCCTACAAACCATCCCCCTACAACCAACCCCTTACAACCAAACCCCCTACAACCAACCCCAACCAACCTCAATCAACCCTAACCAACCCCAATCAACCTCAATCAACCCCAAACAACCCCTGAAAACCAGCCCCATCTATGCAACCCCTAGCAACCTCCTAACGACCAATCCTAACCAACCCCCAACAACCCCAATCAACCCCAAACAAACCCAAACAACCCTATCCTAACCAACCCCAACCAACCCCTATCAACCAACCCCAAACAACCTCAACCAACCCCTAACAACCAACCCTAACAACCCCAACCAACCCCAACCAACCCCTAGCTACCATACCACCCCCCTTCAACCAACCCCCCTACGATCAAGCCCAAACAACCCTAACCAACCCCAACCAACCCAGAACAAGCCCAATCAACCCCTTCCAAACATCCCCAACCAACTCGTAACAAGTAACAACCAACTAACAACCCCTAACAACCAACCCCAACAACCCTAACCAACCCCCAACAACCCCTAATAACCAACCCCCCAAAACCCTAACCAACCCCCAACAACCCCAAACAACCCTTACCTAACCAACCCCAAACAACCTCCAACAACCCCAACCAACCCCTATCACCCAACTCCAACCAACCCCAAATAACCTCAAACACCCCCTAACAACCCCTAACAACCAAACCCAACCAACCCCTAACTAGAAACCCCCTACAACCAACCCTAACCAACCCCCAACAACCCCAACAAGCCCAATCAACCCCCAACAACCCCTTATAACCAACCCCCAACAACCCCCTAACAACCCCTAACAACCCCTAACAACCAACCCCAACCAACCCCTAACAAACAACCCCAAACAACCCCAAAACGACCCCAAACAACCATCCACAAACATCATTTAGCTGCTCACTGTCTTCGGCAGTACCCTATAATAGATTTTACAGGAAAATGTAAATGCTGGTCACAAGGCGTAACATTGATTCGTTGTATTATGTATCTACCACTTTTCGTCAACCGCGATGGTAGCTTGTCCAGTTGATGTAGGAGACCGCTCCCCACCCGGGTACGACGGGCTCCCTTAACACCACGCCCCATCAGGCGTTATCATTACCATTTGTATCTACCACCAATCAATCCCGCTTCGAAGAATGGCATCAACGGTTGAGCTCGTTGAACTTATGAAGGCAGGGTAATTCAAAGCGCGCGCTTTTGAGCGGTGACTTTTTGACCCCCTCTGCGCTTGAAGCGCAATTTTTTGCAAACCCTTGTCGGCGCTGCAAGCAATTTTTGCGCTTTTTGCACTACAAAGCGCAGTTTTTTTTTTCAAGTGCGCTAAAGCGCTGGCCAATTTGGCCATTTGAAGTGCCCTGGATGAAGGTGCGGGTTTAGATTGTAGCTAGAAGAGAGGCAGTGGTTTCAAGCTTGCCTACTTGCTCAGGGACATTTCCATGGGGCAATGTGCAAAGGCATTCCAGGCGCTCCCACTTTGGGCAGAGCAAATATGACGGATTCAGAGGCAGCTCGCTGCTGCTGCCCACTTTGGCTGCGAGCCAGCCCCAAACAACCCCAATCAACCTTAACCAACCCCTAACAACCCTAACCAACCCCCAACTACCCCTAACAACCCAACCAACCCAAACAACCCCTATCAACCCTAACAACCCCAAACAACCCTATCCTAACCAACCCCAACCAACCCCAACCAACCCCTAGCAACCAACCCTTAACAACCCCAACCTACCCCAACCAGCCCCTAACAACCAACTCCAAACAAACCCAACCAACCCCTAACACCCAAAACTAAACAACCCCCAACAACCCCAAACAACCCCAAACAACCCCTTATAACCAACCCCAACAACCCCAAACAACCCCAAACAACACCAACCAACCCAAATCAACCCTTACCAACCAACCCCAAACAACCCTAAGCAACCCCCAACAACCCCAACCAACCCCTGACAACCCCCAACAACCAACCCCAAACAACCATATCCTAACCAACCCCAAGCAACCCCCAACAACCCAAATAACCTCAAACAACCCCTAATAACCAACCCTAACAACCCCAACAACCCCAACCAACCTCCTACAACCATCCCCCTACAACCAACCCCTTACAACCAACCCCCTACAACCAACCCCAACCAACCTCAATCAACCCTAACCAACCCCAATCAACCTCAATCAACCCCAAACAACCCCTGAAAACCAGCCCCATCTATGCAACCCCTAGCAACCCCTAACGACCAATCCTAACCAACCCCCAACAACCCCAATCAACCCCAAACAAACCCAAACAACCTATCCTAACCAACCCCAACCAACCCCTATCAACCAACCCCAAACAACCTCAACCAACCCCTAACAACCAACCCTAACAACCCCAACCAACCCCAACCAACCCCTAGCTACCATACCACCCCCTTCAACCAACCCCCCTACGATCAAGCCCAAACAACCCTAACCAACCCCAACCAACCCAGAACAAGCCCAATCAACCCCTTCCAAACATCCCCAACCAACTCGTAACAAGTAACAAACCAACTAACAACCCCTAACAACCAACCCCCAACAACCCTAACCAACCCCCAACAACCCCTAATAACCAACCCCCCAAAACCCTAACCAACCCCCAACAACCCCAAACAACCCTTACCTAACCAACCCCAAACAACCTCCAACAACCCCAACCAACCCCTATCACCCAACTCCAACCAACCCCAAATAACCTCAAACACCCCCTAACAACCCCTAACAACCAAACCCAACCAACCCCTAACTAGAAACCCCCTACAACCAACCCTAACCAACCCCCAACAACCCCCAACAAGCCCAATCAACCCCCAACAACCCCTTATAACCAACCCCCAACAACCCCCTAACAACCCCTAACAACCCCTAACAACCAACCCCAACCAACCCCTAACAAACAACCCCAAACAACCCCAAACGACCCCAAACAACCATCCACAAACATCATTTAGCTGCTCACTGTCTTCGGCAGTACCCTATAATAGATTTTACAGGAAAATGTAAATGCTGGTCACAAGGCGTAACATTGATTCGTTGTATTATGTATCTACCACTTTTCGTCAACCGCGATGGTAGCTTGTCCAGTTGATGTAGGAGACCGCTCCCCACCCGGGTACGACGGGCTCCCTTAACACCACGCCCCATCAGGCGTTATCATTACCATTTGTATCTACCACCAATCAATCCCGCTTCGAAGAATGGATCAACGGTTGAGCTCGTTGAACTTATGAAGGCAGGGTAATTCAAAGCGCGCGCTTTTGAGCGGTGACTTTTTGACCCCCTCTGCGCTTGAAGCGCAGTTTTTTGCAAACCCTTGTCGGCGCTGCAAGCAATTTTTGCGCTTTTTGCACTACAAAGCGCAGTTTTTTTTTTCAAGTGCGCTAAAGCGCTGGCCAATTTGGCCATTTGAAGTGCCCTGGATGAAGGTGCGGGTTTAGATTTGTAGCTAGAAGAGAGGCAGTGGGTTTCAAGCTTGCCTACTTGCTCAGGGACATTTCCATGGGGGCAATGTGCAAAGGCATTCCAGGCGCTCCCACTTTGGGCAGAGCAAATATGACGGATTCAGAGGCAGCTCGCTGCTGCTGCCCACTTTGGCTGCGAGGCCAGCCCCAAACAACCCCAATCAACCTTAACCAACCCCTAACAACCCTAACCAACCCCCAACTACCCCTAACAACCCAACCAACCCCAAACAACCCCTATCAACCCTAACAACCCCAAACAACCCTATCCTAACCAACCCCAACCAACCCCAACCAACCCCTAGCAACCAACCCTTAACAACCCCAACCTACCCCAACCAGCCCCTAACAACCAACTCCAAACAAACCCAACCAACCCCTAACACCCAAAACTAAACAACCCCCAACAACCCCAAACAACCCCAAACAACCCCTTATAACCAACCCCAACAACCCCAAACAACCCCAAACAACACCAACCAACCCAAATCAACCCTTACCAACCAACCCCAAACAACCCTAAGCAACCCCCAACAACCCCAACCAACCCCTGACAACCCCCAACAACCAACCCCAAACAACCATATCCTAACCAACCCCAAGCAACCCCCAACAACCCCAAAAACCTCAAACAACCCCTAATAACCAACCCTAACAACCCCAACAACCCCAACCAACCTCCTACAACCATCCCCCTACAACCAACCCCTTACAACCAACCCCCTACAACCAACCCCAACCAACCTCAATCAACCCTAACCAACCCCAATCAACCTCAATCAACCCCAAACAACCCCTGAAAACCAGCCCCATCTATGCAACCCCTAGCAACCCCTAACGACCAATCCTAACCAACCCCCAACAACCCCAATCAACCCCAAACAAACCCAAACAACCCTATCCTAACCAACCCCAACCAACCCCTATCAACCAACCCCAAACAACCTCAACCAACCCCTAACAACCAACCCTAACAACCCCAACCAACCCCAACCAACCCTAGCTACCATACCACCCCCCTTCAACCAACCCCCCTACGATCAAGCCCAAACAACCCTAACCAACCCCAACCAACCCAGAACAAGCCCAATCAACCCCTTCCAAACATCCCCGACCAACTCGTAACAAGTAACAACCAACCAACAACCCCTAACAACCAACCCCCAACAACCCTAACCAACCCCCAACAACCCCTAATAACCAACCCCCCAAAAACCTAACCAACCCCCAACAACCCCAAACAACCCTAACCTAACCAACCCCAAAACAACCTCCAACAACCCCAACCAACCCCTATCACCCAACTCCAACCAACCCCAAATAACCTCAAACACCCCCTAACAACCCCTAACAACCAAACCCAACCAACCCCTAACTAGAAACCCCCTACAACCAACCCTAACCAACCCCCACCAACCCCCAACAAGCCCAATCAACCCCAACAACCCCTTATAACCAACCCCCAACAACCCCCAACAACCCCCTAACAACCCCTAACAACCAACCCCAACCAACCCCTAACAAACAACCCCAAACAACCCCAAACGACCCCAAACAACCATCCACAAACAAACAACAAAAAAGGCTGTTGGGAAAAAGATGACGGAAAACGGGTTTTGACAACCCCAAACAAAAATGGCTGACGGAAAAAAGCTCTAGGAGCAGGCTCACGAATTAAAGCTTTCGAGGATAAAAGCTCAAGTTACATTGTGAATGACATACACAACTCCAATTAGAGTTGGGCAATCATTGATTCCTAGTACTTAAGTTTGAAAATTAAAAAAAATGGCGCCAGCCCAGCGAGAAGACGGCGGCAGTACGTAGCAGGTCGGCAAAAACAGGGTAGAGTACAACTTTCAAATTCAGTTACCTACCTCCTCCAAGTAAATAAAAGCGCACATACCATGCATCCGCATCCGGATTCGGCTCCGCATCTGCACCTTGCGCCTGTGCAACTTGTGCCGACTTCGCGAATGAGCGAATGGGCCTGGGCCTGCACTATCGCCGTTTTTTGGCGGGCGGGCGGACGGGCGGGCGGGCGGGGGCGGAAACGCCTCTAACCACAGTTTGCGCCAACCCATCCATCCCCAGAATGCATGCAGGAAATGAGCGCGCCGCAACTGATGAGCTACTTCTGAGGGACTCCTCTGAGCTAGGAGCCTATTCGCGGAGACAGCTTTGACCAACGGCCCTCCCTGGCAGGGCCCCCTCCCGCGCCCCTGGAGCCGGAGCCGGAGCCATCAAGCCATGCCACGTCTTCTCCCCTTAGTTGTGTTGACCAACCCTTTGTTGACCAAACCCAGCTTCCGCTGCTGCTGCTGCTGCTGCTGCTGCTGCTGCTGCTGCTGATGATGATGATGATGATGATGCGTGCTCGCCTTCTCCTTCTGCCTCTTTTCCAAGCGCAGAAGCGAGAAGGAACGACGCTGGGCAGGAGGAGGCCAATGGGCCTGCCAGGATTGGTTTCGGAGTCATGTCCTGAGGTCCGGCAAGGCGTTTGTTTGCCTTAAAGATGCTCTGCCCTGGAGATCGCCAGTTGCTCGTTTTTCGACCCTCCTGCTCCCTCGTCCCTCGGCGGCCCTCAACGACCCTCGATCCTTGCTCCTCGATCCTTTCACCCCGATCCTCGCTCCTCCATACTAGATTATCGACCCTTGATCTGCTGGCCTCCATCTTCGGTAGCCACAGATAAACGCACCTGAATATCTACATGCTGCCGTATTCCGCATTTCCGGCCTCGTTCGAATGCCGTCGAATTAGGCCGCCGTCTTCTCTAGCTGCCGAAAAGGAGCTGCTCATGCTGATTATTGGTCCGGGCCTGCTAGGCTAAGGGCTCGCCCACTGATTCTATGATCTAGGTATCACCACTGGATGTGGAAATTGGGCTGCTCCATTCAGCTGTGGGCAACCTTTAAGCGCATGGAGGGAGGCAGCATGCAGCACCGAGGGGTGTGTATCACAAGGTGGATGTGCTAGACTCATCACCTTGCATGCACATGTGGCACTCATGCAAGTCTGAACTGACTCCGGAGCTTGCTAGAGGGCTGGACCATGCAATGTGGTAATGTGCCGGATTGGACATTTGCATGAGTGCTTGATCGTTTGCAAAAGATACGAGTGGGGTTGGGTTGGGTTATGACGGATTGTGTGTGTGTGTGTGTGTGCATTCTTGTGTGTGTTTGTAGCCAGTGCGCTTAGCTGCGTAGAAACAAATCATGCATTCCCATGCAGCCAGCCCATGCTGATCGACATGGGCTGTCATGGGCCAGAGAAAAAAGAGGGGACACACACCCACAGACACCATGCAATCCAGCTATCTCACCGCACATGCATGCAGCTATCTCCTGCTAGCAAATCAGGAGCTACCCTCCTTGCGCCCAGCGTGCTCCTTGCTGACGAGTGGTCGTCCATGGCTTTTCTTTTCGCCTTTTCTGAGCAGCTTCTAGGTCGCTGCCGTAGGCCAGCGACTGTGCTACACCCAAGTATCCAGCAGTTCTTTACAATTGATTGTGTCAGCTTCAAGGAGCCCTAGGGTTGCATTAGGTTTGGAGGAAAAGGAAGACAGGGAGCTGCCTGGAATATATATATATACATAGTGGCAAGCTGTTGATAGCAGGGAGCTGCCTGGAATATATATATATATATATATATATTGGGTTATGACGGATTGTGTGTGTGTGTGTGTGTGTGCATTCTTGTGTGTGTTTGGTAGCCAGTGCGCTTAGCTGCGTAGAACAAATCATGCATTCCCATGCAGCCAGCCCATGCTGATCGACATGGGGCTGTCATGGGCCAGAGAAAAAAAGAGGGGACACACACCCACAGACACCATGCAATCCAGCTATCTCACCGCACATGCATGCAGCTATCTCCTGCTAGCAAATCAGGAGCTACCCTCCTTGCGCCCAGCGTGCTCCTTGCTGACGAGTGGTCGTCCATGGCTTTTCTTTCGCCTTTTCTGAGCAGCTTCTAGGTCGCTGCCGTAGGCCAGCGACTGTGCTACACCCAAGTATTCCAGCAGTTCTTTACAATTGATTGTGTCAGCTTCAAGGAGCCCTAGGGGTTGCATTAGGTTTGGAGGAAAAGGAAGACAGGGAGCTGCCTGGAATATATATATATACATAGTGGGCAAGCTGTTGATAGGCAGGGGAGCTGCCTGGAATATATATATATATATATATATATGCGGTTATGACGGATTGTGTGTGTGTGTGTGTGTGCATTCTTGTGTGTGTTTGGTAGCCAGTGCGCTTAGCTGCGTAGAAACAAATCATGCATTCCCATGCAGCCAGCCCATGCTGATCGACATGGGGCTGTCATGGGCCAGAGAAAAAAGAGGGACACACACCCACAGACACCATGCAATCCAGCTATCTCACCGCACATGCATGCAGCTATCTCCTGCTAGCAAAATCAGGAGCTACCCTCCTTGCGCCCAGCGTGCTCCTTGCTGACGAGTGGTCGTCCATGGCTTTTCTTTTCGCCTTTTCTGAGCAGCTTCTAGGTCGCTGCCGTAGGCCAGCGACTGTGCTACACCCAAGTATTCCAGCAGTTCTTTTACAATTGATTGTGTCAGCTTCAAGGAGCCCTAGGGGTTGCATTAGGTTTGGAGGAAAAGGAAGACAGGGAGCTGCCTGGAATATATATATATATATACATAGTGGGCAAGCTGTTGATAGGCAGGGGAGCTGCCTGGAATATATATATATATACATATATACATATATATATATATATATATATATATATATATATATATATACTAGTACGGTAGCCCGTGTGGCCGGTGGCCACACCTACTCTCACGAAGACCCCCCCCCCACACACACTCACACACACCCACCCACCCCAATCATAGTACGGTGCCCGTTTGGCCTTTGGCCACACCTATTGGGAGCTGGTTACATAATGGTTTACACTTGAAGCCCCCCCCCATTCACACACCACCACCACCAACCATTATCCGCCCCCTCCCCCCTTCCCTCCCGTTGGCCACACCTGTTTTGGGCTGGGTTGCAAAACGGTTTTCTCTGCAGCGCATGCAACTTAAAACATTGACGGATTTGCGATGGTCTCCCTTGTGCACCCACAAGCACACAAAACACCACCGTCCCCCCCCCCCCCCCCCCCCCCCCCCCCCCCCCAGTTATCTCCACCCCCACCCAACCATGTACCCCCGCCCACAAACATACTCCCTAACTCTTCCTGACATATCTCCTGACTCCATCCCTTCCCCTACCCCAGCCATCCCACCAGCCCCCACCCTCTCCCCACTCTCATCCCTCCCCTCCCTCCTACACGCACCCACCAGCACACACACTCCATATCTGCCTCCCTCCACTTCAGCTGTGGGCTTTGCCAAAAGCTGAAAGGCAAACGGGACGAAGAGCATCGACAACGTTTGCGCATCATCCGACTCCGCTAAAAGCATCGGACCTGCTTCCCTGCCACCTCAGCTGTGATCGATAGTCGACCCCACTGAAAAAGCTGAACCTGCGCAATCGCAACCTTTACATAACTAAAGCATCTTTTTTAGCGAGCATGTATTCAGTTCGGCCGAAGAACAATCCTGTTCACCGCAACTGCTCCCGAAGTCAACTCGATCTAAGCTTGGAAACATCGCTAGGTTCATCCATTCAACTTTGCCGCATGCTCGCTATAGCACAATGCACAGCGACGACATGTTTCTCGATGCAGTGGGAAGAAGTTGCAGTCAAGTTGCTGATTTGAGATGTTCGGTCAAGTTAGGGCGAGAATGCTCAGCGAGATTTTTTATTCGGTCAACTTTGATGCGTACTTGCTATGCACAATGCGGAGCGACATGTTTCTCAATGCAGTGGGAAGAATTTGCAGTCAAGTTTGTGACATGGGATGGATGCGATTCGGACATTTCTGACAGGTCGGCTGACTCACCACGTCACCTCCCGTTGTGCGCAGCGACAGTCTCTTGACGCAAGGGAAAGGTCTTGCAGAGATGCAGGGGGAAAAGCTTGTAGGAAGACGAACTGTAGCGCTACCGAAATCAGGTGGATGAACTCAGGCGGGAAAAGGAGAAATCGGGCAGAATGCGCACCAGGTAGAATACGCAGGAGGCGAAAGTTGCATAAGGCAGAATTCGCAGGAGGCCAATCAGGCAAAAGTTGAAGCAGGAGGGATTAAAAGCGGGAATTGGCTGAGCGGGAATTGGCTGGGCGGGAAATGGCTGGGCGGGAAGTCGGTTAAGTCGGTTACGCGATGACACCACCACGACCACCACGACCACCACGACCACGACCATGATTTCTTTATATATATATATATATATATATATATATATAATATATATATATATATATATATATATAATATATATATATATATATATATATATATATAGATACATAGTGGGCAAGCTGTTGATAGACAGGGGAGCTGTCTGGAATATATATATATATATATATATATATATATATATATATATATCACATAGTGGGCAAGCTGTTGATGAGTCGTGGGCAGGAACTATCGGATCACGGCTTGAGAATTGCGCGATCAGAAACGAATAGACAACCGTGTCGGATCGCATAGGCTGATGATGCGCAGTATACAAGAAAGGCAAGCCGACTATGAAGAGATAGTCTCCAGGCAGGCTCTCCTGGCAGCGCGCCCCCCCTCCCTCCACCTGCCTCCACCTTCCATGCGCCCCTACCTGTCGTGGTCCAAACGCCCCTCCACGCACCCAGCTGCCTCGTCCCGATTCCACGCGGCAACAAAAGCCGAAAGCAACTCAGCGCATGCCAGCCCAGTTGCACCCAGCTTAGTTGCACCCAGCCCAGTTGCACCCAGCCCAGTTGCACCCAGCCCAGTTGCACGGAACGGGAGGCCAGTAGAGGGCATGCATCATGGAGTGAAAAGACTGGAAGGAGCTTTCGGCATCGTGCCAACTTGGGGGTGGGGTCAACGTTGGAATCCAAATTCCGACATCCAGGCAGCCAATCCGATGAAGCAGCCATCAGTGCAGCTAAGCTCTAGGCTGCTTATATAATAAAAAGAACAAGGCGTAGACACGAAACGGGATCGAAGCCAGCAGGCGAGGGCATCGGAAATCGAATGGTCAACCCAAAAAGACCCAACCCCAACCCAACCCAACCCCCAACCCAACCCAACACCAACCCAACCCACACCCAACCCAACCCAAACCCGAACACCAACCAAGCCCAACCCAACCCAACCCAACCCAACCCAACCCAACCCAACCCAAACCCCCAAACCCAACCCAACCCAACCCAACCCAACCCAAACCCAACCCAAACCCAACCCAACCCAAACCCAACCCCAACCCAAACCCAACCCAACCCAACCCAACCCAACCCAACCCAACCCAACCCAACCCAACCCCCAACCCAACCCCAACCCAACCACCCAACCCAACCCAACCCAACCCAACCCAACCCAACCCAACCCAACCCAACCCAACCCAACCCAACCCAACCCCCAACCCAACCCAACCCAACCCAACCCAACCCAACCCAACCCCCAACCCAACCCAAACCCAACCCAACCCAACCCAACCCAACCCCAACCCAACCCAACCCAACCCAACCCAACCCAACCCAACCCAACCCCAACCCCCAACCCAACCCAACCCAACCCAACCCAACCCAACCCAACCCAACCCAACCCAACCCAACCCAACCCAACCCAACCCAACCCAACCCAACCCAAACCCAACCCAACCCAACCCAACCCAACCCATTCGCCAACCCAACCCAACCCAACCCAACCCAACCCAACCCAACCCAACCCAACCCAAACCAACCCAACCCAACCCAACCCAACCCAACCCAACCCAACCCAACCCAACCCAACCCAACCCAACCAACCCAACCCAACCCAACCCAACCCAACCCAACCCAACCAACCACCCACCCAACCCCAACCCAACCCAACCCAACCCAACCCAACCCAACCAACCCAACCCAACCCAAACCCAACCCAACCCAACCCAACCCAACCAACCCAACCCAACCCAACCCAACCCAACCCCAACCCCCAACCCAACCCAACCCAACCAACCCACCAACCCAACCCAACCCAATTGGACAGCTAGCACTCTGTTGCGCTGCTGCTGGTGCTGCTGCTGCTGCTGCTGCTGCTTGCTGCTGGTGCTGCTGCTGCTTCCGCGCGCTGGCTCTGCTGTTTGGTTGGTCAGCAGTGCAGTTGGGTCTCCTGTGTTGCTTTTGGAGCGGTCGTTTGTAAGGCAGAGCATCGATTATGGGCGAGTAAACCTAAAATGTAAGACGGGCGGGGTGCGCAGGGTTCGGTTCAGGTCAGTTCAGTTAAGGCCGAGGACTAGGCAGGGTTTTTCTGGGCCAAATGCCAACCACGGCCAAGCCTGCAAACTGCCAGTGCCAAGCAGGGTTGTTCAGTGCCGTTTGAGGCTCCGTTGCGTCTCAGGACAGGGGAGGGTCCGTTTGCGTCGCTATGGGTTGGTTGAGGTCGGTTGCTTCTCAGGACGCAGGCTGTAAAATTGGTTGCGTCTCGGGACGCAGAGGTGGGGGTCCTCCGGAACAACCCTGGTGCCAAGCCGACCGTCCAGGGCCAAACCAAGCCTAGCCGAGGGTGGTCGTTTGTCAGCTTTCTTTTGTCATGGTGTCCCTTAGTCTAGGGTGGTCGTTTGGCAGCTTTCTTTTGTCATGGTGTACCTTTGTCAAGGGTGTTCTTTTGTCTAGGGTGTTTGTTTTGTCAGCTTTATTTTTTCAGGCGTTCATTTGTCAAGGGTGCTCGTTTGTCAGCTTTATTTTTTCAGGATGAATCTTTGTCAAGGGTGTTCTTTTGTCAGCTTAATTTTTTCAGGATGAATCTTTGTCAAGGGTGTTGGTTTGTCAGCTTTTATTTTTCTAGGATGTATCTATGTCAAGGGTGCTCGTTTGGTAGGGTGTTCGTTTGTCAAGTAAGGATGTTCGTTTGTCAGCTTTATTTTTTTCATGATTTACTTTTGCCAAGGGTGCTCTTTTGGCTGAGTGTTCGTTGTCAAGGGAGTTCGTTTGTCAGCTTTCTTTTTTCAGGACGTACCAGCTGGTACATGCCTGAGATACAACTGTTACCTACCTGGTGTACAGCTGGTACCTGCCTGAGGTACAACTGCTACCTACCTGGTATACAGCTGGTACCTGCCAGATGTACAGGTGGGATCTGCCTGATGTACAGCTGCTACCTGACTGATGTACAGCTGGTGCATCACAGTTGTACAGCTGCTACCTGCCTGATGTACAGCTGCTACCTGACTGATGTACACCTGCTACCTGACTGATGTACAGCTGGTAACTGCCTGATGTACAGGTGGTACCTGCCAGTTGTACAGCTGCTTCCTCACTGATGTACAGCTGGTACCTGCCTGAGGTACAACTTTTACCTGCCTGATGTACACCTGGTACCTGCCAGATGTACAGCTGCTACCTGACTGATGTACACCTACTACCTGACTGATGTACACCTGCTACCTGCCTGATGTACAGCTGGTAACTGCCAGTTGTACAGCTGGTAACTGCCTGATGTACAGCTGGTATCTGCCAGTTGTACAGCTGCTTCCTCACTGATGTACAGCTGGTACCTGGCAGTTGTACATCTGGTACCAGACTGATGTACGTCTGGTACCAGACTGATGTACAGTGACCCCTACACACACACTGACCCCACTTCCCCCCCCACCCCACCCCTCTCAAACACTGACCCCACTTCTACCCCCCCACCCCCCGTCAAACACTGAACCACTTCTGACCCCCCCCTCCCCCCCCCACCCCCCCCCCCCCCTCAAACATTAAATTAGAACTTCGACTGTTGAAAGAAGCCAATTTGAAAATAGCTATAAATAGCTACAAACGGAGACTGGCCAGTTGGCTCCGGAACCAGAATAGCAATGAATGGGGCTTCAAAAACGAAAAGGATCTGTAACTGTAACTGGTTTCCAGGGCCCCCTAGTGGTTTCCATTAGGGACCACGTGATCTATCGATACCCCTGGGTCCTGCGACATTCTGGGCATCTTCTCGGGGACCCCCCCCTCCCCCCCCCCCCCCCCACACACACCCACACCCACCCACCCACCCGCACCTGGCCCCTCTCAAAAACAAATTCTAACTTTTTTTTCTGACTGCTCCATTTCGTGTCTGGAGAAGAGTAACGACTTCGACTTGATGCAAGCGTGCTAATTCCATAGTTTCCAGACACCTGTTATGTAATTCAAGTTCGAGTTCGAGTTCAAGTTCGAAACCTTGCTGTACCGGTGATCTGCTGCTTATCCTGGTCTGAGTTTGACATGGATGTATCTATTAGCACTGCAAAGTCGAATGCGACCATCGAGGAGTCTATTCACGACCTGAGTGATATCTGACCTGGGCCTGCTGTCTGACGATGATGACGACTGCACATGTCCCCTTCGTGCTCGGTCGGCAACTGAATTCGCGGGGGTCGCAAACAGTTCGAGCAGCACAATAAGTTCTGCCGAGGTAATCAGGCGAAAATCCCTCGAATGTTTGTGCGGGAAGGTCTGAACTGTTATGGTACGCCTAACTGGTCGTACCATACTAACCTCGGATACGCGTATGCCCGGCCAGGTTACATAGTCTGGGTCGCAGGCCAGCTGCTGGTGCTGACCTACCAGCTAGGTCCGTTATATAGTGCGGGCCCTAAGTGCCGCTTTCTCTAGTCGCTATTAATGCAGGGAGATCTTCTTCCTGCTATCTTATCACTTGTAAAGTACAGTAACATTGCCTCTCGTGCCTCTGCCCCATTGTCCACAAGAAGCAAGGAACACAAAATGAACAGCTGCTGATGATGTTGAGACGCACTAAGCATCTTGCTGTGTGTACAAAGCCTGAAACCCCTTTCTGGACAGCAGAAAATCAGCACGTTCTTCGGAGTCGAACCAACCCAGCCACAGCCACAGCCACTTGAGGGAGATGATGCAACTGCAAGAGCTGAGCCCAACAAAAACTATTTTCCAAGGTTGGAGGGCTGTGGGAGTTGGCCTCGGCCGTTCTGTAAGAACTACCCCTTCCAGCTCCACCGTCCTACCGAGGCCCATTGTGTAACCGAAGTGCCTTGGAGTGCTACTACATAGCTTCTCTTTTAGGCTACAGGCAGGCAGCAGCTTCTAGGCAGCTCCCCTGGCTGGCTATTCAGCCCAAACTAAAGCATGCTAGTGCACCTTGAAGCTGACATAAATTATGTTGGGCGCAGGTGGTTTACATTTAGACCTTATGGTGGGTTTCATATAGCAGGCCCATGCAGTTTTCAGGCCTATACCATACTAGGCAAGTCAGTTATAAAGGATGTTAAAGGAAGGCAAGGAATTATAAGGAAGCTGAAATATTGAGTTTGCTAGGGTGCATATTGGATTAATTTGTTATCATGTTCAGGTCGTGTTTTAAAAACAATCCACAACATTCTCTGGGGGTTTTAAAGTGCACGGTACTATAGGAGATGATTTGCCACAATATGGGCTAGGTGTTGTATACATTTGGTGGGTCCCCCCACCCCCCCCCCCCCCGGTTTTTTTACTCTTCCAACTTTTCTGGGAGATACCAGATACTTTCCGTACTTCATATATCAGATATATGGATACGATGAACGGGCGAGCTAAAACTCCAGGTGGTAAAAAGGGAGCTGGTCCACAGTGGTAGATTTGCATCGCGTCAGACCTTTTGTGCGGGATTAGGCACATGACCTTTTATAATGGAAGCAGTAAGACTGCAGACACTAATCGGTCAGACTACGTTGTAACAGAAATTGAAATTGAAATTGAAATTGAAATTGTTACATACTTCTAATACAGTTACTCAAAGGACGTGAAGTTAAGGAAACCATAGCGTAAGCTACATAACACGGTTACAGAAGAAGATGAGAAATCGCCGCCGTAGATGAGAAATGAGTAGATGAGAATGAGTATATGAGAATGAGTATATGAGAATGAGTGTAAGAGAATGAGTATATGAGAATGAGTATATGAGAATGAGTAACACGGCTATACAAGAAGATGAGAAATCGCCGCCGTAGCGCGATGAAGAAGGAGATGGCGGCAGTACAGTAGGTGCTGCATAGCAGGGCACGTGGACATAGCTGACAACGGCACTGGGCAGCAGCCAGTACAGAGCCCAGAAGGGACTCAGTCAGAAATTCGAGGAGTTCCAGGCCCGGTCACCTCATAGGCGGCCTGGGCCAGACAGTTGGGAGTCGAGGGCCAGATCTAGCTGCATCGCTCAAATCGGATTCATCGCTAGGCCAATCACGAAAGCGATGGGACTCATCGCTAATAGCGACACATTGCCCACATAAAAGCCCTGGAATCAGACCTGGGCGCTCTTTGCCACTCTAGAGATGACGTATTAGTTGGTACAATAACAATTACGGGTCATTTTTTAGTTTTTCCAACCGCGATGGTAGGTTGTCCCAGTTCGAGGTAGGGAGACCCGCTCCCCACCAGCGTACGACGGGCTCCCTTAACACCACGCCCCAATCAGGCGTTATCATTACGGGTCATTTTTGTTTTTTACTCCTGCGGTTTGGGGTTGGGTTTTGGTTGGTGCCCGCCCAGTAGACAGCCAGAAGCATTCACACAAGCCAGCCAGCAGTACACAATACACAGCACACAACACGTTACACAGTACAGCACACAGTACGCAGCATGTGTCATATATACGGTTTACGTTTATCATGTTATACGTGAGTTACTTCATTTGCTGCTGATAACCAATCTAATATAAACTGAATATAATTAATAAAAATAATATTAATCATTTACCTGGTAATAGATAAATAATTCTGAAGAACTCGTGCCGTTGGGTAAAAAATAAGGTGAGGAATCTGTCAAAAATAAAAATATGACATTTGCATTTAAAACTTGCATTAATCCATTTGCCTTTAAACTTTGCAAAAGCATGTTAACTTGCAGTTGCGACTTCCGCCCATTCTCAACATGCACTCCAGATCTACTTCTTCGCCCGCAAATTGCTAATGAGCTTGAGCGCGGCCAGTCCCGATGTAGGCGATGCCAAACGGCACAATCCAAGGGCCCATGTTGTTCTTACGTCCTAGCGTCTATGGCGGCTGCAAGTATCGCCTGAGGTGGGACAATCACATCTTGGTTGCGTAGTGTTGGTGATTGGTTTGGTGGTTGATAGGTTGATAGTAGGTATTCCTTCTGCTGTGAGCAGTGCAAATCCCTAGAGTTAGGACAAGTCCACATATTGGTTGATTGGTTGCGCTTGGATTGGCTGGTTGAGGTAGGTAGGTAGGGCCTGCTGGGGCGCGCAAATCCCCTGAGGTGCGACAATCACAATTGGTTGTGGTTGTTGGGTTGGTTGGTTGGTTGCTGTTGTTGGTTGGTTGATAGTAGGTTAGGCCTGCTGTGGTGCAATCCCTGACCGGTGGGCAATCACATTGGTTGGTGGTTGGTTGGTTGGTTAAATAGGTAGGTAGGCCTGCGTGGCGGCAATCCCTGAGGTGGGACAATCATATTGGTTGGTTGCGGTTGATAGGTAGGTAGGCCTCTTGTGGCGGCAAATCCGCTGAGGTGGGACAATCACATCGTTGGTTGGTTGGTTGACTGGTTTGATTAGGTAGGTAGGCCTGCTGTGGCGGCAAATCCCTGAGGTGCGACAATCACATTGGTGGTGGTTGTTTGTTGGTAGGCCTTGGCTGTGCGACACAACAAGCCACCACCCACCACCACCACAAGGTTGGTAGGTTAGGCCTGCTGTGGACACCCACAAGCTCTATCACTAGCACTATCACTGCGCACTACCAGCAGCACCTGCACCAGACCACACACCTGCAAGTCCAACGTCATAAGCCTCCTGAAACTCCCGGTCCTCGACAAGACCTCCAAATCCCTCGCCTTCGTACGAAACAAGGGGAGACCTCCACTACCGATTTGATTACCAACTTAGCAGCCTTCGCAGCAGGCAATCACTGGCGTCGCCCTCGCCAGCTGCCAGTGTTGTTAGTTGTGGTGAGAATGTAAGGGTGGAGGGGCAGAGTCGGTAGGGGGCAGAAAGATGTACGTGTAGGGTGGGATATAAAGGTGGAGTCCTAATGCCCATGGATGTGCCAGCCCTCTGCAGCAGCATCTACTGGCCGTCGGCTCCTCGTCCAGCTGCAGTGATGTGAGCTGGAGTGTGAGACTGTAAGGGTGGAGAGGGAGGGCGAGGTGCAAGAAGATGTGTTAGTGGGATATAAAGGTGGAGGTCATGGCCCGATTGGACTGTGCCAGCCTCTGCAGCATCATCACTGGCGTCGCTCCTCGCCAGCCTTGCAGTGCTTACCATTGTGGAGTGATTTGCTGTGAGATGTAAGGTGGAGGGGGAGGCGGACGGGCGAAAGCATGTGTGCTGGGTGGATTAAATTGGAGGTCATGCCCAATGGATGTGCCGGCCTTCTGCCCAGCATCATCCTACTGGCGTCGCCCTCGCCAGCCTGCAGGTGTGTGAGTGGCTCCCGCAGATGTGTGAGATCGTAAGGGGTCGAGAATGATGAGGCGGAGAGGAGCTACTCAACTTGCAGAAGAAGAGTGCGGTAGAATTAGTGAAGGGACCCGTGCCGTTCTGGGTGCCACCGTTAGACATATCTGAGGAAGGTGAAGTGACTGGTGTTCGATGATGTCCTTTGGCTG
>JAJSRW010000367.1:0-35570 GCA_022414725.1 Microglena sp. YARC
ACCCGTATCACCCGAGCCACCACCATCACCCACCATCCCACGCAGTCCGGATGGTATCCCAACCAACCCAACCAGCCGACCATCACCCACCACCTACCACCCACCGGATCGCAATCACCCACCACCACCGATCACCCCACCACACCCACCCGAAACCCACCACCCATCACCACCCACCACCACCGAGTCATCCGACCACCATGTGGACCAACCAACCACCGTGATCAATGTCCGCCACCGACCTAACCAGGTGAGTGGCCCGTACCACCGCACCTAGGCTCGCCACCACCATCAGTCGCTGCCCACCCAACCACCATCACCACCACCACCAGCCCACCCCATGTCAACCACCCTATCCACACCCCATCACCCGACCTGACCACCATCAGCCCACCGAGTGCGACCAACACCCACCATCAGGCCCACCACCATACCGACCATCAACCCAACCCCACCATCACCCACAACGGCACCATGTGGCCCCACCATCACAGCGCTTCCACCACCACCACAACCCACCGACCAACCAACCCACCACCATCACTCTACCACCACCCACCATACATCACCCACCGGCTACGCAGTAGGTCAGTAACCGCGGTATGCCACTAGCCCACGGCGACCACCAACCCAGGCCCTGACCACCCACCACACCATCAGCCCACCACCACCCACCCCACCACCATTCACCCACCCACCACCAACCCACCACCAATCACCCCACCACCATCACACCCACCACCACCATCACCCACCACACCACCCACCACCATCACCACCACCACCAGTCATTCCCACCACCACCACCCACCACCTCACCGCACCACACACCCACCACCACCAGGACCCTACCACCATTCACCCACCGACCGAGCTCGAGTCACCGCAGCCTGACCATCGCGAGCTCGCAAATTACCTATCAGCCCACCACCAGCCTATCACCCACCACCACCACCCATCACGCGATCACCCACCAGCCAGGGCCATTCATACCAGTTCCACGCTGAGCCGAGGCAACTGCGACCACCATCACCACCGGACCACGCATCACCCACAACCACCAACCACCACCGGCACCCCACCACCACCATCAGCCCACCACCACCACCCACCACCATCACCCACCAGCTACCACACCCACCACCACCATCACCCACCACCACCACCCACCACCATCACCCACCACCACCATCACCACCACCACCACCCACCACCCCAACACCACCCACCACCATCACCCACACCACCAGCCTCACCACCATTCACCGACCACCACCAGCCACCACCATCACCCACCACCACCATTCACCCACCACCCACCACCATCACCAGCCACCATGCCAATCACACACCACCAGCGCACCCACCACCATCGACCCACCACCACCATCACCCACCACCACCATCCACCACCATCACCACCACCACCATCACCCACCACCACCACCCACCACCATCACCCACCACCACCATCACCAACGCACCATCAGCTCCACCACCACCATCACCCACACACCACCACCCACCACCCATCACCACCACCAGCGCTATTGCACCCACCACCAGCTGCCCCACGCCACCACCATCACCCACCACCCCCATCACCCACCCACCACCATCACCCACCACCACCACCCACCACATGCACCCACCACCACCATCACCCATCCACCACCAGCCCACACATCACCCACCACCACCATCACCCAGCCAAACACCACCATCCACCCACCACCACCATCACCCACCAGCCACCACCCACCGTATCCAGTTACCCACCAACCTACCATCACCGCGGACCACCACCCACCCACCCACCATCACCCACCCACCACCATCACCCCCCCAAACCCCACCACCACGGCAACACCATCACCCACCACACCATCACCCACCACCACCACCCACCACGCAGTTCACCCACCACCACCATCACCCAACCACACCACCCACATCACCATTCACCCCAACCACCCACCATTTCACCCACCACCACCATCACCCACCACACCACCCACCACGTCTGTCACCCACCACCACCATCACCCACCACCACCACCACGACCACCATGTCAGCCCACCAACCTATCCATCACCCACCACCACGCACCCGCACTCATTCAACCCACGCAGCCTCCATTCCAACCCACCAGCATCTCATCCGCCCACCACATCGAACCCACCACCACCATCAACCCACCACACCCACGCTGCACGCACCATCACCCACCACCACCATCAACCCACCACCACCAACCCACCACCATGCACCCACCGCTCACGCAATCACCCACCACCCACCACCATCACCCACCACCATCACCCACCACCACCCGAGTCACGCCACCCACCACCCCACACCACCTATCAGCCCACCAACCTCTCTCTATCACCCACCGGTGTGGTGGGTGAGTGTGAGGTGGTGGTATGGGGTGATGGTGGTGCGTGGTGATGGTGGTGGGTGGTGGTAGGTGCCGTGATGGTGTGTGGAGTGCATCTGGTGGTGAGTGTGGTCGCTGCGGTGATGCGTGGTCGGTGGGTGATGGTGGTGGAGTTGCACTAGTGTGTGCAGGTGATCCCACCATCGGCTACGCTGGTAGCGGTCTTAATTCGGTCCTGAGCCATACCACCACGCTGCGTGGTAGCCAGGTGCTCCGAGTTCGGATGGTGGCGTCTGATGTAGCGCTGAGCCATCATGCGAATGTGCACCCACCTACCATCACCCACCGACCACCATGCAACCCACCACCACCACCGTCGTGATGGTGACCGACCATCATGCCCACCAGTGGTCCATCAGCCCTGATTGTTGGACGCGTAGCCACTAGGTGGGGTGGGGCCCTGATGGTGGTGACCACCGGTAGGGTCGGATGGTGCCCGGGTGACCATGGACCACATGCGCATGCCCACCCCATCCATCAGTAGCACTACCACCATCACAGAACTACCACACCGATCGAGTGCCAGATTTGGGTTACCGAGAAATGTGCCACCGACTGCACATCAAGTGTGCTTCGCGTGCCCTGTAGCCACCCACGATCACTCAACATAGTCACCACCATCACCCACCTACCCACCATATCACTCCGATCCCACCATCCTACGACCCTACACCCGATTCAGCCACCACATCACACGCTATCGACACTACCACCACCACACCCACCACCACATCCACCTGATCCTGGAGTCCCGTATGTCAATAGGTGTTTGCGTGCACGTCCCCCGTGAGCACAACTATTCACCGACGCCGTGACCACCTCATCTTCACCCACCACACCACCCACCGACCATCACTACCACACCATCTAAGCCCGTGCAATGCCGACCTTGCAGTGACCATCACCGCTACGACACCATCATTCCCACACCCCAGGCTCTGGACCTCTCTGAGGTCACCTGTGCACCACCGATCACCCACTATACACACCAGTCACCTACACACCACTTTCTACCACCATCAGATTCTGCAACCACCACCATCATGCCGGGACCACCACCGATCAAACCTACCACTTATACCCACCGCTCTGTATGAACAAATGTTTGTTATCCCTATGGCATCGGTGCCTACCACCATCACACAATCCCTATAATTCTACTCACTACCACCCCTCATGACGACAGCCATTGCTGGACTCCCGGTACCACCGACCATCAGGCTCATCCACCCACCAGTCCGACGTAGCCCACCACCATCCCACCCACCACCACCACCACACCCACCACCAATCACCCAGCCACACATCACCCACCGTGTATCCACCAAAATCACCCTACCATCTCATAACCACCACCACCATCAGCCCACCAACCACACATACAAAGCCGGACCGACCTCACGCCCCCATCTTAACCACCTTATCCACATACCCACACACCTACCATCAACCCACCACCACCATCACACCACCAACCACCATCACCCACCAACCACCATCACACCACCACCACCCACCAAGCCACCATCACCACAAGCCAGCCACCATCACCCACCACCCACCACCCAACCACCGAGTCAGCCCGCACCAGCCACGTCATCACCCACCGACCACCATTTCACCCACCTACCAACTCATTCAACTTCACATCCCACCACCCCACCCACCAATCTACTACTCACCACCATCACCACACCACCATCACCCACCACCACCCCACCACCACATCAACCCACCACCACCATCAACCCAAACTCACCACCGCTACCCACCACCTACCCTGACGTCCTACCACCATCCACCCCACCACCACCATCCCACCAATCCATCACCCAACCTATATCTCTACCATCAACCCTATACCTCACCACGCGATCACCAGCCTCGACCTACGCATCCGTCATCACCTACCCTATCCATCCTATCACCCACCACCAAACCATCAACCCACCACCACCACACCCACCACACGCATTCACCCCACCACCACCTCGAACCCACGCCCATTCGCCACAACACCTAACCATCATTCCCCTACCACCACCATTCCCCACCATCACCCACGCACCACCATCCACCACCCACCACCACCATCAACCCACCATCACCCAACCACCACCACCCACACCATCACCCGACGAGTCGCACCAGCCACCAACCACCGATCCACCCACTCACCCACACATTTCCACCACTAAGACCACCTCCATCAGCCACCACCACCCACCCCAATCACCCACCACCACCATTCATCACCACCACCACCCACCACCATCAGGTTGCACACCACACATCATCTCCACCACCTCCACCCACCACCAATTCACCCGGACCAGCCACGCATCACCCACTCATCTCACCACCCACCAGACCGATCACCGCACCACCACTCACCCACCACTCATCACCCATCCACCACCATCACCCACCACCATCACCCTACCACCATCACCACCACCATCACCCGACACCACCGCCTGTCACCACCACCACCTTCACCCACACCCACCATTCACCCCACCACCACGATCAACCGCTTTACACATCACCCACACAAAGCACCACCACATCACCCCACCACCACCATCACACAAATCCATCACCCACCATCACCCAACCACCCACATGCATCAACCCACCACCATTCAACACACACACCATCACAGCCCACCACCATCAACCCAACCACCACACCTTTAATAACACCACCGACACCCACCACCACACCAGCCCACCACATCACCACCCACCCACACCTACTCACACCACACCGACCATCACCACCACCCCATGACACCACCATCTCCACCCCACCCCACCTATTCACCCCTATCGACTACCACCATCACCTCACCCCACCACCATCCCCACCACCACCTCACCACCACTGATCACCCACCACCACCACCACCATCCCGATGCACCCACCACCACACCATCACACCACCCACCCACAATACCCACCACCATCACCCCACATTCACACCACCACCGATCACCACCACCACCACCCGACCTACCACACCCCACTCACCCACCACCACCACCCACCACCCATCACCCACCACCACCACCACCCACCCCACCACCACCACCCCACTCACATCACCACCACCATCCACCACCCAACCACCACCCCCACCATCACCCACCACCACCACACCCACACAGCACCAACCACCACCCATCACCCACCACAGACCACCATCACCCACCACCACCACCACCATCACCCACCACCACCACACCACCATCACCACACCACCACCACCACACACCATCACCCACCACGCACCACCACCACCATCACCCACACCACCATCACCCACCACCACCACCACCACCAATCACCCACCACCCCACAACACACACCACCACCACCCACCACCACCACCCCATCACCACCACCACCATTTACCCCACCATCACCCACCACCACCATCCCCACCACCATCACCCACCACCACCATCACCCACCACCACACCATCACCACCAACCACCACCACCACCATCACCCACCACCACCATCACCCACCACCCAACCCCCCACCCACCACCACCCACCATCACCACACCACCATCACCCCCACCACCACCATCACCCACCACCACCATCACCCACCACCATCACAGGCACCACCACCATCACCCACCACACACCCAACCACCACCACACCCACCACACATTCACCCACCACCACACCCCACCACACACCATCACCCACCACCACCATCACCCACACATCACCACCACCACCATCACCCACCACACACCCACCACCATCACCCACCACCCATCACCCACCACCACCACCCACCACCTCACCCACCACCACCATCACCCACCACCACCACCACCATCACCCACCACCACACCCACCACCACCATCACCACACCACCACCACACCACCACCATCACCCACCACCATCACCCACCACCACACCCCACCCACCACCACACCCACCACCACCATGCACCACCACCATCACCCACCACCACCATCACCCACCACCATCACCACACACCCCACCACCACCACCACCACACCATCAACCCACCACCATCACCCACCCACCACCATCACCCACCACCACCCATCACCACACACCCACCACATCACCCACCACCACCATCACACCACCACCACCACCATCACCACCACCACCACACCCACCACCACACACCACATCACCCACCACCACCACCAATCACCACCATCACCCACCACCACCATCACCCACCACCACCCCACCACCCACCCATCACCACCACCACCACATTCACCCACCACCATCACCCACCACCACCATCCACCAATCACCCACCCACCACCACCATCACCCACCACACACCAATTCACCACACCACCACCACCACCCATCACCACCACCACCACCACCACACCATCACCCACACCACCATCACCACCACCACCACCCATCCCACCACCACCAACCATCACCCACCACCACCATCACCCACCACCATCACCCACACCACCACCCACCACCCACCACCACCACCCACCACCATCACCACCACCACCACCACCATCACACACACCACACCCCACCACCACCTACCACCATTTTTTTTTAGTTGTGAAAGGTCTTTCATTCCAGGACTCCAGGAGGTGGGTCTCCCGACACAAACCTACGACCCAGAAGATTCAGTTTGAATGGCGTTGCCCCTCCTACAATATGCAAATTAGGCACACCTTCACCCACCACCACCATCACCAGGGCTTTTTTTACCGGTATATATATTGCGATCGCTAGTTCTGACCCCGTTTTGGCAAAAATATCCACCACCACCATCCACCACCACCTCCACCCCGACGTTGAGCAGGATGACATCGATTCCGGACCACCCACCACCACCACCACCCACCACCATCACCCACCACCACCACCCACCACCACCATCCACCATCACCCACCACCACCCACCACCATCCACCTTCACCATCACCATCCACCACCACCACCCCGTCGTTGAGCAGGTTGACATCGATTCCGGACCACC
Source organism: Microglena sp. YARC (assembly GCA_022414725.1). Taxonomy (NCBI): domain Eukaryota; kingdom Viridiplantae; phylum Chlorophyta; class Chlorophyceae; order Chlamydomonadales; family Chlamydomonadaceae; genus Microglena; species Microglena sp. YARC. Next base: position 7,470 of record JAJSRW010000367.1, read on the forward strand.
CACCACCACCACCCACCACCATCACCCACCACCACCACCCACTACCACCACCCCATCGTCAAGCAGGTTGACGTCGATACAGGAGGACAATATTTTAAAGAAATTGAGGTTGTGAACGGGGCTGCTGTGACCAAGGGATGGAAAAGGTAAGGCGTGCTGTCAATTGATTATTACTACCAGAAAATAACTAAAAGGAATACAAATAAATAAATAAAATATAAATATATAATAAATAAATAACTAAAAGGAATACAAATAAGAGAAATCAAAATAAAATCAAAAGGAATTGAAAAGGTTAACGAGGCTGCTGTGACCTAGGGCTGGAAGAGGTACGGCTGTCAGTTGATCTGCTGTCAGTTGATCTGCTGTCAATTGATCTGCTGTCAGTTGATTAGTACTACAAGAAATTAAATTTGTATAACTACCAAAAATTAAATTAAAAGAAATGAAAATAAATTAAAAATAAATTAAAAATAAAACAAACTGAGTAAAATTAATTGAATAGAATAAAAAAAGGATAATGCGGTTGTGAACGGGACTGCTGTGACCAATGGCTGGAAGAGGTCAGGCGTGCGGTCAATTGATTAGTAAGAGTATTAATGAAATTACAATTAAATTAATAGAAATCAAAATTTAAAGAAATTGTGGTTGTGAACGAGGCTGTTGTGACCAAGGGCTGGAAGAGGTAAAGATGTCCATTGATCTGCTGTCAATTGATTAGTACGACAAGAAATTAAATTAAAATTAAATTAATAGAAATCAAATTAAATAAATTGAAGTTATGAACGGGGCTGCTGTGACCAAGGGCTGGAAGAGGTAAGGCGTGCTGTCAATTTAGTAGTAATATTCAAAATTAAATTTAAATTAAATTGATAGAAATCAAATTAAATAAATTAAAGTTATGAACGGGACTGCTGTGACCAAGGGCTCAAAGAGGTAAAGCGTTCTGTCATTTGATGAGTTATAGTCTAAATTGAAATTAAACTAATATAAATACAATTAAAAGTAATACAAATACAAATTAAATTGATAGAATTCAAAATTAAATTAATAGAAATCGAAATTAAATTAATAGAATCAAAGTTCAAATAAATTGAGGTCATGAATGGGACTGCTGCGTCCAAGGGATGGAAGAGGTAAGGCGTGATGATTGATTACAACAATTGTTTAAACCAAGAACAAATTAAAATACCACCCACCCGACCCCACCCCACCCAACCCACCCAACCCAACCCCACTCAACCCCACCCAACCCAACCCTACCCAACCCCACTCAAACCCACCCACACCACTCAACCCAACCAAACCAAACCAAACCCAGGCCCAACACAACCTAATCCAACACAACACAACACAAAACACAACCAACCCCAATACAACCCTCCACCACCCAATCACACCCAACCACATCCACCCCACCCAACCAGCCCCACTCAACCCAACCCAGCCCACCCAACCCCAACCCAACCCAGCCCCACTCAACCCAACCAACCCCACCAACCCAACCCAACCCAACTCAAACCAAACCAAACCAACTCAAACCAAACCAAACTTCACCCTTCCCAACCCCACCCGACCCCACCCAACCCAACCCAACCAACCACACACAACTAAACACAGTGCAACAACATTCAACCCAGCACAACACAAGACAACTCAACTCAACCCAACCCCACTCAACACAACACAACACAACCCCAGCGCAACCCACCCATCCCAACCCCAACTCTATCCAACCCAACCCAACCCAACCACAACCTACCACACCTAACCACATCCAACCCAAAACCACCCATCCCAACCCAACTCTATCCAACCCAACCCAACTCAACCCAACCCCACTCAACCCCACCCAAAACAAAACAAACCAAACCCACTAAACTCCACCCACCCAACCCAACCCCACCCAACCCAACCCAACCCAACCCAACCCAACCCAACCCAACCCAACAAATTCAGCCCAACCCCACCCAATCCGACCCAACACAACCAACCCAACCCCACCCAACCCAACCCTACCCTACCCCACCCAACCCAACCCAACCCAACCAAATTCAGCCCAACACAACCCAATCCGACCCAACACAACCAACCCAACCCAACCCAACCCAACCAAATTCAGCCCAACCCCACCCAATCCGACCCAACACAACCCAACCCGACCCCCACCCAACCCAACCCTTTACCCCCACCCAACCCAACCCAACCCAACCAAATTCAGCCCAACACAACCCAATCCGACCCAACACAACACAACCAACCCAACCCTACCACACCCAACCACACCCAACCCAAACCCACCCATCCCAACCCAACTCTATCCAACCCAAACCCAACCCAACCACAACCTACCACACCCAACCACACCCAACCACACACACACACAAAAAAACATCTTAACCAAACCCTACTCAACCCAACCCAAACCCAACCCAACCCAACCCCACTCAACCCCACTCAACCCCACTCAACCCCACTCAACCCAAACCAAACCAAACCAACCCTGCCCTACCCCACCCGACCCGACCCCACTCAACACAACACAACACAACGCCACTCAACCCAACACAACCCAACCACCACTCCCCTTCTAACCAACCTCAGTGACGGTCAGAAGCACCGAGTCCATACAGTGACAGAGGAGGCAGGCGGAATGTGAGTTTCCGATGCTTTTTTATTTGATATATACACTTTTTATTCAATGAATTCATTAATTAATTAATTTGGGGGGGACGCAGGCAGAATGGATGTTTCAGATGCTTTTTGAATTCATATATACACTTTTTAGTCAACTTTTTTAGTCAATTCATATATACACCTTTTAGTCAACTTTTTAGTCAATTTATATATACACTTTTTAGTCAACTTTTTAGTCAATTCATTAATTAATTGATTTTGGGGGGGACGCAGGCGGAATGTGAGTTTCCAGTACTTTTTGATTTGATGTGTACACTTTTAAGTCAACTAATTAATTCATTAATTTTTTGGGGGGGGGGCAGGCAGAATGTGAGTTTCCAATGCTTTTTAAAAATGATATATACATTTTATAGTCAATTAATAAATTAATTAATTTTGGGGGGGGGCGCAGGCGGAATGGGAGTTTCCGATGCTTTTTTATTTGATATATACACTTTTTATTCAATGAATTCATTAATTAATTAATTTGGGGGGGACGCAGGCAGAATGGATGTTTCAGATGCTTTTTGAATTCATATATACACTTTTTAGTCAACTTTTTTAGTCAATTCATATATACACCTTTTAGTCAACTTTTTAGTCAATTTATATATACACTTTTTAGTCAACTTTTTTAGTCAATTCATTAATTAATTGATTTTGGGGGGACGCAGGCGGAATGTGAGTTTCCAGTACTTTTTGATTTGATGTGTACACTTTTAAGTCAACTAAATTAATTCATTAATTTTTTGGTGGGGGGGGCAGGCAGAATGTGAGTTTCCAATGCTTTTTAAAATGATATATACATTTTATAGTCAATTAATAAATTAATTAATTTTGGGGGGGGCGCAGGCGGAATGTGAGTTTCCAATGCTTTTTAAATTGATATATGCAATTTTTAATTTGTTTTTATTTTTTTATTTTGGGGGATGCAGGCGGCATGTAAGTTGGTGCTGATTTTAAATTTAAATGTCAACTTGTGAAATTGGTATTTAAACCTTGAATTTATATTCCGAAATTGTGTGGGGGGCTTATAAAGTGGTGGTCAGAAGCACCGAGTTCATACAGGGACAGAGGAGGCAGGCGGAATGTGCGTTGTGTGCGGAATGTGAGGTGTGTGTGTGTGTGTGCGTAATGTGAGGTGTGTGTGTGTGTGCGGAATGGGAGGTGTGCGTGTTTGTGCGGAATGGGAGGTGTGCATGTGTGTGCGGAATGAAAGGTGTGTGTGTTTGTGTGCAGAATGTGAGTTTCCGATGCTTTTTAAATTGATATATACACCTGTATGCGCCTTTATTTTTGTGGGTGGGTGGGGCCTTGGGGGAGGGGGGAACGCCGGCTGCATGTGAGTTTCCAATTTTTTCCCAATGCTTTTTAAATAGAAATATGCTTCTGTACACACTTGTTTCGTTAGTTGGTGGGCCGTGGGGGAGGGGGGGGCGTCGGCTCCATGGAGTTTCCAATATTTGTCCAATGCTTTTTTAATTATATATATATAAATATATATAATGCTTCTTAAAACTAATATAAAGAATTAATTAAATCAATGTATACAATGCTTATTTAGTTAATTTTTTTTTTTTTTTTTTAGGTGGCTGGCGGAATTCAAGTGTTTGATGCTTTCCAAATTGATAAATGCACTTTTTAATTTACTTTCAATTTATTTTGGGGAGGCAGACGGAATTCAAGTTTCTGATGCTTTTAAATGTATATTTGAACTATATATAAACGGTTTTGAGTTGTGTAGGTGGGTGGTGGTGGTGGTGTGTGTGTGTGGGGGGGGGGGGGGTAACCTACCATTACACACAATGCTAACCCAAGACTATCACACTTACCTACCACCATCACTAATCATGTATGTCCTGTGCGTTTGTGTCGGGGGTGGAGGGAGGGGGGGTACAACAGCTGTCCTCGAGTGTGAAGACTGTGTGTGTGGGTGGGTGGGGGTGGGTGGGTGGGTGGGTGGGTGGGGGGGGGGGGCAGTGTGTGCGTGTGAGTGTGTGCAAGTGTGAGTGTGTGTGGGGGGGGGGGGGGGACAACAGCTGTTATGCACATAGCTCATTCCCTGCATCTCTTACACACACTCACTCCTTCATCATCTCTAAACCCTAAACCCCTCAGATGTGTCAAGCTGACAGAGTGTCCCGCTGAATTTATTGAGAGTGATGACTGTGTGTGAGATTGTGTGTGCATGTGTGTGAGTGTGTAAGAGTATGTGCTTGTGGGGGGAGGGGGGGGGGGGGGGGGGGTACAAACTCTGTTCTGCACATTCATCATGTCCTGCATATTTACATGCACTCATAATGATAATGCCTGGTGGGGCGTGGTGTTAAGGGAGCCCGTCGTACGCGGATGGGGAGCGGTCTCCTACCGCAACAGGACAAGCTACCATCGCGGTTGACGACGACCTGCAACGCCAAGAGCGACCGAAGGGGGAGTCGAACCCCCGACTCTTCATTCTTTAGCGATCTGGTCTACCACTAGACCATTGTACATCGCTAAAGAGGCTACATGCACTCACCTTACACACACTCACCCATCCAAAATCCCTGCCAGATATGTCAAGCTGGCAGAGTGTACCGCTGAATTTATTGAGAGTGATGAATACGCGTACAACACAGACTTTGGCGGTAAAGTGTTGTGTGGGACTGCATCGACAAAACAGCACCTTATACAAAGAGGTAAGGAGATCTACCACCACAGACCCCCCCCCACACACACACACACACACACACACACACACACACACACACCACCACCACCACCACCACCACAGTCCCACACACACACCACACACCACCACCACCACCACGGTAGAAGACTGCATCGACAAAAACAGTACCTTATACAAAGGGGTAAGGAGATCTACCACCACAGACCCCCCCCCCCCACACACACACACACACACACCACCACCACCACCACCACAGTCCCACACACACACACACACCACACACCACCACCACCACGGTAGAAGACTGCATGGACAAGGCAGCACCTTATACAAAGATGTAAGGAATGTCTACCACCACCGACCCCCCCCCCCACACACACACCACCACCACAGTCCCCCCCCACACACACACACAAACACACACACACACGCACGCACAAACTCACACACATAAACACACACCACCACGGGGGGGAAATATACCAAAAATCTATCGAAAAATCTACCAAAAATCAAAAAGCATTCTCAGCCTAATTCTTAGTATCATAGTACTTTGGTTTCGATGCACTATGTGAGGGCGCTCCCATGTCGAAAGCATAATCCACATGTTGGGCGTATTGGCAAGTGGGCCCCTTCGGGAGGGGTCCCACTTGATGGCCCCCTTTAGGGGGTGGTACTCGCAAGTGGGACCCCTCAGGTAAGGGTACATGTTTGCTGTAATGCAATTACAGCCAGATAACCAGTTGAGCTACCCTTATTTTTAAAATTGTTTTTATTTCGTGAAGGAAAAAACATTAAAGACAAATACAATACAATTAAAGACAAATACAATTAAAGACAAATAGATTATAACATGTAACATTATAAACAATTAAAGACAAATGCATTATAACATGTAACATTATATACAATTAAAGACAAAGACAATCAAACCACATATTTGGATCTGTCCATGTACTTTTGTATATTAGTTCTGCAACCTAGATACCTGGAATGCAGCGCCATGCACAACCAGTGCGCCAATTCAAATTCAAATTCAAACGTTCTGCTCTGCTTACCTGCGGCGCCGTACACAACCAGTGCACCAATTCAAATTCAAATCTTCTGCTCAACTAGCCTGCAGCGCCATGCATATCCACTGCGCCGATTCAAATTCAAATTCAATTGTTCTACTCTGCTAGCCTGCAGCGCCATGCACAACCTGTGCACCAATTCAAATTTAAATGTTTTGCTCTAATAGTCTGCGGCGCCATGCACTACCAGTGTGCCGAGGCAAATTCAAATTCAAATTGTCTACACTAATTGCCTGCAGTGCCAAGCACCACCAGTGCGCTGGTTCAAGTTCAAATTCAAATGTTCTGCTCTGCTTGCCTGCACCACCATGCACAACCAGTGTGCCGGTTCAAATTCAAATGCTCTGCTCTGCTTGCCTGCAGCGCCATGCACAAGAAGTGCGCCGATTCAAATTCAAATTCAAACTTTATTCTTAGCTTGCCTGCAGCACCATGCATTACCAGTGCGCCAATTCAAATTCAAATTCATTTTTTCTGCTCTGCTTGCCTGCAGCTCCATGCACCACCAGTGCGTCGATTCGGTAGTACAGCCACTATTTCATTTTTGGCTACTCAAGGCAGCTTCCCACCAGCTCCAATAGCCAGCCACTGGGTGAAACCCAATTCTTGCAGCTGCACGGCAGCTTCCCGCCGGCTCCAATAGCCAGCCACTGGGTGAAACCCAATTCTTGCAGCTGTACGGCAGCTTCCCGCCAGCTTCCGTAGCCAGCCACTGGGTGAATACCACTTCTTGCAGCTGCACGGCAGCTTCCTACCAGCTTCCATAGCCAGCCACTGGGTGAAACCAAATTCTTGCAGCTGCACGGCAGTTTCCCGCCAGCTTCCGTAGCCAGCCACTGGGTGAATCCCACTTCTTGCAGCTGCACGGCAGTTTCCCGCCAGCTCCAATAGCCAGCTACTGGGTGAAACCCAATTCTTGAAGCTGCACGGCAGTTTCCCGCCAGCTTCCGTAGCCAGCCACTGGGTGAATACCACTTCTTGCAGCTGCACGGCAGCTTCCTACCAGCTTCCATAGCCAGCCACTGGGTGAAACCAAATTCTTGCAGCTGCACGGCAGTTTCCCGCCAGCTACCGTAGCCAGCCACTGGATGAAACCCAATTCTTGCAGCTGCACGGCAGCTTCCTGCCAGCTCCAATAGCCAGCCACTGGGTGAAACCCAATTCTTGAAGCTGCACGGCAGTTTCCCGCCAGCTTCCGTAGCCAGCCACTGGGTGAATCCCACTTCTTGCAGCTGCACGGCAGTTTCCCGCCAGCTCCAATAGCCAGCTACTGGGTGAAACCCAATTCTTGAGAGAGGATTCGTTACATAAACTGAGCAAATCATTGACGAGACAGGACAGCAGCACAGCCTGCCGATCATCTAATTTTATAACAGGAAGCACGAATTCTTGAAGGTGGACTGGAACGCTTGTTAAATCAGCATTCAGACGCACTAGGCAGCTTCAAGGACAGGGACTGAGAAAGGGAGCTGCCTAGAAGCTGCTATGGGTGATGATAACGCCTGGTGGGGCGTGGTGTTAAGGGAGCCCATTGTACGCGGGTAGGGAGCGGTCTTCTACCTGTACTGGACAAGCTACCATCGCTGTTGACAACGACCTGCAACGCCAAGAGCGACTGAAGGGGGAGTCGATCCCCCGACACTTCATCCTCAAGCGATTTGGTCTACCACTAGACCATCGTATGTCACTGATAGGGGCCATAGACCGTGTAATAATCAAACCAACCAGTTTGTTACACACTTCCAGTGGAGCTAGCCAGGTAGCAAACACTAGCACTGTATACCGTACCAGGGTACTACAAAACGCGCACGGCAGCGTATTTACGCGCACGCTTTTTGAGCCCCACTGCGAGTTCCGCGCAGTTTTTTCACCCCCTGTGGGCTCAGCCTGCAGTTTTTGCACTAGAAAGCGCTGAGCAATTTGAGGTTTGTGCGCTTTAAGCGCTGACCGATTCGGCAAGAACTAGTACACTGCACAGTACTACCCGGATTTACCCCATCCACTGTTAGATTTAGACCGACTGTTAGATTTATCCACTGTTAGACGGTTAGCATACTGCAGGCTGATAGACTGTGATATCAAACAAACCAGTTGGATACAATGAAGCTAGCTGGCTAGAAAACACTAGCAGTGTCTGTACTCGTATCTACCCCGTCCACTGATACTGTGAGCAGACTGCAGGCCTGATAGACCGAGTTGTCAAACCAACCAGTTGTATACAATGAAGCTAGGTGGCTAGAAAACACTAGCAGTGTCTGCACTTGTATCTACCCCGTCCACTGATAGACCGTGAGCAGACTGCAGGCCTGATAGACCGAGTTGTCAAACCAACCAGTTGGCAACACTAGAGCTAGCTGGCTGGCAAACACTAGCAGTGACTCTACTACCCATATGTACTCCGTCCATAGACCGTGAGACGATGAGCAGTCTGCAGGCTGATAGATCTTGATATCAGGGTGCTACATTCTGTCAAATTGGTCAGCGCTTAAAGCGCGGAAACATCAAATCGGTCAGCGCTTTCAGTGCAAAAAGCGCAAAAACTTGCGCGCTGCGCCCACAGGGGATTGAAAAACTGTGCGAAACGCGCAGTAACTGAGTGGGGCTCAAAAAGCGTGCACGAAATCGCGCTGCCGGGCGCGCTTTGTAGTTCCCTGGTCTGCAGGCGGATAGACCGTGATATCAAACTAAACAGTTGGTTACAATGGAGCTAGCTGGATGGATGGAACACACTAGCAGTGCCTGTACCCGTATCTACCCCGTCCAACGATAGATGGTGAGCAGACTGCAAGCTGATAGACCGAGTTATCAAACCAACCAGTTGGTTACAATGGAGCTAGCTGGCTGGATGGCACACATCAGCAGTATCTATAAGTATCTACGGTATACTAGCATGAACTCGGGGCCTCCGTTGGTTAAACGATTGTTTGGGGTTCAGTTCATCAGTGCTTTTTCTTTGCAAGCCCTTCCTATACAGTTGGGCAAGTCCCTTTAGCCTGTTTGGCCTACCCCTGGACTGTAACGTACATACATACACATTTATACCGTACTACCCGTATTTACCCCGTCCACTTACTGTTATTGACCGGCTTTCCTGCCTTCTCTAGAGTGGCTTAGAGCGCGCGGGTTCTCCCCCCTGGCGTGCTCACTGTAGTGCCGCTGCCAGCTAGGGCACGTGCACTGTCACAGCAGTACCTTGATGTACTGTCGCTATCTCCTACATCAGTCAACTATATCTGACTGATGCTTTTATCCAAACTGTAAGAAGCTAATATCTCTACCGCTCTTCCCGTCTCCCAGACTCCGTAAAGTGAAACTTACTGTTAGACGGTGAGCAGACTGCAAGCTGATAGACCGTGTAATCAAACCAACCAGTTACAATGTTCCAATAGAGCTAGCTGGCTAGCACGCAGTTTACCTGACAAATCTGCGTGCTACAAATGGGACCTTTGAAACTGCTTGTTTCACTCAGCTGCCTTTTTGGGACTTACTGCGTTTACTTGGGGACCCCAAGTTGGGGGGAGACTGGAGAATGCAGGGACAAGAGACGCGGACAAGTTTGTTGCGAACTTACAACAAGTGTCCATTCATCTATGGCATTGATATACTCTACAACTGCCTAGACAAATATAAAAATTACCATCATCATCCTATCATGACTAAGCGGTGGACATCATCCTATCATGACTAAGCAGTGGACATCATCCTATCATGACTAAGCAGTGGACATCATCCTATCATCTGTGCGCCTACTCTTTTGTAGGAGTGGCAATGCCATTCAAACTGAGTCCTCGGTGCCGCTGGTTTGTGTAGGGAGACCCACCTCCTGGGGTGAAATACCTTTCACAACTATAAAAAACATGTGTTAGTATGCTACAGTCCAAGGAAGACGTTGGAGCAATCTTATACATATATGCCCAACCTCGAGCAGCCAGTAACTGAGCCAGCAAGTGTGCGTCTTGTTGGGCAACTGCACCAGTATGTGCTGGTCGTTCGCGAACTTGATTACTCTCAAGTGCAATAGGCCAGGAAAAGAGAGAAAGATACAGACAAAGTCTACTATTCAGTTGAGCGTAGAAAAGAAAGACTGGGAACCCACAGCTTATAAACTAAATATCCTAATATAAAATGAATTACGGTCGGTGCGGTTTTAAGAAAACGGAGCGCGGTACCCCAGCAATCTGGCCGTCGGTTAGACACGGGCCTCAACTCTAGATGAAAAGAACAGTCAAGCAGTATGTGCAGGAAGCTGTCCAAAGGGGATCCTCGGACAAGCACGCAGAAAAGGCAGAACGCAACAGCAGTCCCAAAATCTGCGTACTGCACGCAGAGGGGGTTTGCTACAATCATGCAATTGGGCTTCAAAAGCTTGCTAGCACGCAATAAGGCGTGTGATGTAGCACCCTGACGTAGGCAACGTTTGGAGTCCAATAGGGCACCATCATAATATAAGTATCATCAGCCTCCAAGCTTCACCACCAACTAAGAATCATCATCATCCAAGCTTCATCATTGACTTAGATTCATCATCCAAGAGGGCAGTGGGTCAAGCAACTGCAGGACCAATTAATTGTTTATTTTGTGGTTGCAGGACCAATCAACTGTTTATTTTGTGGCTGCACATGGCTACTTTAACCAAGTGCCACACAGTTTAGTTGTGGTAGTAGCAGTAGCAGCAGCAGCAGCAGCAGCAGTAGTAGTATCAGTATCAGTAGCAGTACATTTAGTGGTAGGAGCACTGGTAAGCGCTACTTTTAGCCTGCTGCCCTAGCCAGCTACTCATTAGAACAAACCCCGCAGATTGTCAGTTATGTTTTGAAGGAAAGGAAGTGGTGTCTGAACATAGCACCATGGTGCTCCTAGCAGCCATTAAAGTGCTCCTAGCAGCTGGTTTGTCCCCCCAAAGCAACCCCAGAAGGCACTAATGTAGCACCCCCAAAACATCAAGGTATGTAATGTAGCAGCTGGTCTGTCCCCCAAAAGCAACACCAGAAGGCACTAATGTAGCACACCCAAAACATCAAGGTACGTAATGTAGCAGCTGGTCTGTCCCCCAAAAGCAACCCCAGAAGGCACTAACGTAGCACCCCCAAAACATCAAGGTATGTTATGTAGCAGCTGGTTTGTCCCCCAAAAGCAACACCAGAAGGCACTAATGTAGCACACCCAAAACATCAAGGTATGTAATGTAGCAGCTGGTTTGTCCCCCAAAAGCAACCCCAGAAGGCACTAATGTAGCACCCCCAAAACACCATGGTGCGTAATGTAGCACTTGTGCTGCAAGTAGCAACTTCAAAAAAAAGCCTATGGGTCAGACTCTGCCTCGGGCAACAGATTTACTTTGCAGAAGGGTTATATACCAATGGGGACTACCCCACGGGTCATCCTCTGCCATGGGGGGCAACGGCAGCCTTGCTGCGAAGAATAGTTCCGTACCGATGGGGACAACCCCACCGCTCATCCTCTGCCATGGGCGACAGCGGCAGCCTTGCTGCGAAGAATAGTTCCATACCATGAATGTTCCTGTCGACGGCTAGCTGACCCTGCTGCGCTTGATGGAGACGGAGAGCCATAGCGATCTGCCCTGGAGAAGTGACGGAGTCCACTGTGGGCTGTGCGAGGCATTTGCTGGCTTCGAAGCATAAAGTCATGCCAAGTTGTAGATCCGCGGTACAGTTGAGATGATGCGCCTGCTCTAATGGCGGACAGGCGCATGTAAGCCCTATCAAGATAGATAGCCGATTGCTCATGTGAGGGGTCATAGGCGGGCTCATGCTGTTGAACCTCAGGAACAGATTCAGCCTGACCAGAGATGGGTGTGAATTCCATACCGGGGCTATTGAGAGGCAACCCAACAACAAGCAAGGGCTGGACATCCTGGTGAACATGTTTAGCACGGGCGCCATCCTTGGCCACTGAGGACGCATGGGGGAGCAAGGAAAAGGGAGCAAACAGTTTTCTCTCGGCCCTGCGCAGGTGGCTGCTCTGCCTGGGTAACACTCTTTGGGGGCGATGGTTCTTGGGGACATCTCCAGAGATGAGGGCGTAGTCTATCTGGCTCAGGGCTCACTGTCCAAAAAGGTGAAGCTGTGGGAATGACTGAATCGGATTGGAGACGGAGTGTAGATGGCTTACACCTAAATCCTTCTGATACTGAGCCGAGTAACCAGGCGGGATCATCAAAGTTAGAAGGAGATGGCTCCTCTGAGGCGATGCAGCCGAGGACATGCGATTGATATTGTGGAAGGGTGCTGATCTCACAAGTAATGGGGGTGAAATCTACCTTAGGACTGTCGCGACTCACTCCAAGAATGAGCAAGGGCTCAGCGCCTGAGCCATCACTGTCATCGATCGACAATTGGGTGGCCATGAGGTCAGTTAACCCTTCCTGCACATCCTCAAGGTTGTGCAGCATTGGGAGACGGATGCAGGTTTCGGAGGCTGACTCATCCTCACCCTGAAAGTCGCTGATTTTCACGGAAGTGGCCTGCTCTTCTTGGCTAGCATGTTCTTGAGCTAGCAGGAGGCAGCTCATTGTGGTAAGGTCCGTGGGCTTTGTAGGGTGCTGGGAGGGGACACCAGTAGAAAGGTCAGGACTCATGCACATTGCCATCAAGGGGATACCTGCACAGTGGGTTGGGTTGGGGTTACACAGAGGGTGGGAGACATGCGAGGCATGTGGTAGGAAGACAGGGGAGTGCGGGAGTGGATGGGAGGCTGGTATGAAGGTGGGAGTGGATGGGAGGCATGTGGCAGGAGAACTGGGGAGGGAAATAATAAGGGGCGGGCTCTAAGTGCGCCAGCGTAGAGGCGGTACGAAGGGGTAGAGGTGGGCAGTGGAATGGATTGGAGGCAAGAGGCAGGGGGAGCGTGTAGCTAATCAGGTGTGTATGTGTGTGTGTGTGTGTGTGTGTGTGTGTGTGTGTGTGTGTGTGTGGGGGGGGGGGGGGGGAGGAGGGGGTACAAGTGGCTAGGGTAGGAGGACTAGCCAGTAGGGGCAGGCTGCGGCAGAGGGTGGGTACCCATTGGAACGGAGGGGTACGCCCCCGGGTAGGCCGGAACGTGACTTGCACCACGACCCCTTGGGGGGCAGGACAAATGAGTCCCCTGTACAGGTATGTAGAGGCGACAAGGAGATTGTTACAAGAGAAGTGTGTGTGTGTATGTGTGTGTTTGGGGGGGGGGGGGGGGGGGGGGGGCAGGGAGCGAGAACGAGGGACGAGAGAATCAGGGGGGCAGGGAACGAGGAACGAGTGCCCGCGCTCATCAATAACTTCGTGCCTCTGGATTGCGTGTTCGCCGATACAAGGCTGTGTCATATATGTTCTATAACTCTGAGACCTGTAACAAATCCTCTGGCTCCTCGATTCAATTCGAGCTTGCGCCTAACTTTGTAATAAGTTCGAGCTTGGGGCGTCATTGATGAGGTCTACCATACTGCCGAGCAGCGGCTAGCTTTTCAATCAGACACGCTAGCTGACAGCTGTAAATCGTTCCTTGCTCTCAACCAGTGGTGGAGTTCTCACCTTGGCGAGAGTGAAAGACAAGGCCGCTTGGAGAGACTCTGAGACCACTCTTGACACAACAAGAAAAGGGCGCGCGGTGGCGTGCAGGCGTGGCTTAAGAAACGGAGAACTGAACTGCGAGTTCCACAATCCAAGAGGATGAGTGAAAGATAAATGTTCATATAATGAATCTCGGTGTACGGTGTGAAGAAATCAGAAATCCCGAGAAACCCTGTGGTGTACGGTGTACACTCAGCGGCTCAGGGCTGGCAGTTACATGGATCGAAGGCGGGGGACTGAACCGGACTGAACCTGAATGTCCTCGGCAGTTACCTAATCGACTAGGGCATTTAGCCCGTCGTACCGACGGCAGCCCCCCTGCCTCCCCCCACCCCCCAATTCAATGAGTTTTGGAGGGTCACCCACCCACTCATTTTCCATCCCATTCACATCAGGTGGCTTATCATCGTGCACTGTTGCCATGATCATCACAATGGCACTCGATGGCAGATGGCCACAACACATATGTACATTGCAACACCATTACCACCCCAACCCATGCATGTATCCCCCTCCCCCCCCCCCCAAGAGCAATTCCTGGGAAAACGGACAAAGCGTTGTAGGAATCAATACGATGCCTTTCAGCCGTTTGGAGCCGAAGATAGAGGCAAGTGAAGGGGAAATAGCATCCAGGAGCATGTTGGCGCAGCATCTCGCGAGCGGACCCTTCCCACCCCACCCACGTATGACTGCATGAACCAAAGAGTCACTCGTTTCGTACAAAGCGACACATCCGCTGCAGGAAAAACATGCGATGCCCAATCAGCTATCAGCTATGCCCGCGCTGGAATAAAGGCTAGGGGAAAAAGCAGGGATTCATCGCAGCCAGCTGTCAGTGAGAGGTTCGGGATCAATCTGCACGAAACAGCGCGAAATTGTCAGCGCTTCATAAGCGACTGAGGTTTGGCCTCGACTGGTCTTAAGCATCTGCCTGACGCTGATTTAGGTTCCCGGGGCTGTGTTCGCGCTGTACATTATGCTTGTGTAGATTGAAAGATTTTGCGAGAGCTGGGGATCATGCATGGAAAAGCAGTCAGCGAGCGAGCAGGAGTGAGAGCGCAGGAGAAGGAGAAGAGAGTGTTGTGACGGGGAGAGCAGCAAGGTTAGGTGGTTAAGCAAGAGCTGTCATCGAAGTTAGTGGACAGGGCAGTAAGTGCGTGCAAATCCGGGAATGGAGAAAAAGTTGAAGAACGAACATGCTTGGTTGAGGGAGCACAGCCGAGGCACAGCTCCCATTGTGGTCGTGGGCAAAGACATTGTCAGATCGCGGAGCGCAAAAAGAGCGCGCTGGCGCAGTCGCATTGTGAAAGCAGGTGAAAGATTGCGTGTTTGAAAATCGTCGGGGGAGGTGAACCAGTTATAGCGTTTGAATATCGAGGGTTTGAGTGTTAATGTGGCCAGATCAGCAGTCGACGATTGAGGCGAAAATGTTACAGATCAGCAGGAAAATGCTTGCCAATAAGCGAACCATTGCCAGTAATCCTGAGCCCGGACGCACGGAAACGAACCAACGCAACTATAATAGTATAGATGACGTCAATCTACACAGGCAAGAATAAAAAAAACAGTTTGACTGAGTTTGAGAACCTTAACCGCAGCCCCGCAATCTCACCGGTCGGTTTGCCGCAACTTTCTGTCGAGTCCCTTGCGTTGCTTGCAGGGTGACTCAGAGGGCCCATGTGATGGCCATGCCGTACTGCCGTTGACCTTGAAACTGATTATCTCCCTTGACCTTCCCAACCGGGGCCCCTGTTCCCAACACCTCCTCTTCCATGGATTACTACCGAATGAAAAAAATCTCCAGATTTACCCGAATGAAAAAAAATTCAAAAATTTACCCGAATGAAAAAAAATCACAATTTTTTGATTGAGGATTAGCCTGTCAAAACTGTGTGTGTGTGTGTGTGTCCCGTCCGTCCTCACAAACTACTTTATCAGGATTCACTTTCAAATCACAAAAAAAACGAAACATTATACAACATATAACAATTATAAGACTTATTGATAACGGATATATTCTCACTGAGAACACCATGAGCATCGCAATTCAAGAAAAGAAATGGAGCTAAGTTTGTGCTTTTGGCCAAAAGCGGACAATTATTGGGTTAGCATTTCTTATCATTTCAAATTCGTACCATCCAATCATGTGCGCATACATAGGCTTGGGAAATGGAATTGTCTGTCAAAAAATCGAGGCGAAACATGCAAGCATCACAATGGAGCGAAAAACATTTCCCCTAGAGCACTCACTATTATTAGCACGGACTTCACCCACAACTCAGCGTAGCCGCAGGGCCCCTCAAACATCAGCAGGAGACCGTGCGTGGGCTTGGCGGGTGGATGAAGCCACGCCACAACTATGTTCTTCTAGTTCTAATTCACGTAACGTTCATGTTTCGTCAGAGCTTGCAAGGGTGAGCACGTTCGCGCTTCGTGCTAGCTTGCGCCCTTAACGACCTAGAAACGTGCCGACATCTGCAAGTTCTGGGACAAGCCAACATGACGCCTCCACGATCGGATGCGAATTGTTTGCGCCGATTGGAAGTGCGCAAAACTCTTGTGCTAGTTATGTTCTTGCTAGCAACCTTCCCGATATAAGCTACTTATTCCAAACTCATATTGTTTAAAAATATAGTTTGCCGTCCTCTTTGCCCTAACCACCCTTTCATTGAAGATCGCTAGCCTGAAGCTCTGTCAGCGTAGCAGCCTCTTTTGCTCACTGCTCCCCCTCCCCCGTATTACGCGCAAACACCTTTACGAGGCACCAGAATTTGTCCAAGCTAACACGGCTACCATGTTGGTCTGATGCAAGTGAGCGTATACAGTCCTAGGGCGTCCCATCAACCTAGTGGTGTGCGTGTGCGTGCTGGGTGTGTGCGTATTGGGTTTGGGGGTTGGGCACTTGGGTATTGGTGTTTTATGTGTGTTGCAGTTTGTGCTTCCAGTATATATGTGTGTGGCTTGTGCTGCAGTTGGATAGCCAGTTATGTGTGTGTTGAAGGTGTGTTTGTTGTGTGTGTGTGTGTTCATGGAAGTGCATGGATAGCCCCAGTGATTGTGTGGGTGAGTGCCTGAGTGATTGGTTTGTGTCGATAGGATTGTCTTGTAGGGCATGGATGGCCAGGTGTGTGGTGTATGTAAGCAGGGCCGTGTGCAGTGCATGCGTACCCCTGTGTATGCGTGACATAACTGTGAGTGTCTGGGTATGTGTGAATGTGTGCATGGGTTGTCTTAGTTAGTGCATGTATGGCCTGGTGTGTTGGTGCTGCGTGAGTGCTGATTGGGTTGTGTGTGTCGATGGGATTGTCTTGTAGGAGTATGCTGGCAATGGATGTGGTGTGCCCTGTACTCTGTGTGCGGAAACATATCTGTGTGGCAGTGCATGTGTAGCCACTTGTGTGTGCATGTGCCTTGGTTTGTCTTACAGTGCATGGATGGCCAGGTGTGTGTATGTATATGGGATGAAACAGTGTTGTGTGGCAGTGCATTTGCAGCCAGTTGTTCGTTTGTGTGGTTGCATGCGTGAGTGTCAGGGTACGTTTGTGTTGTGCACGGTTGTCTTCGTAGTGCATGGATAGCCAGTTGTTTTGTATGGTGCATGCGTGTTATTTTTGTGTTTTAGTGTTTGCATGGTTGTCTTGTAGTGCATGAAAGCCATATGTGTTTCTATCCTTGTGCGTGCACAGTGCAGTGTGGCAGTGCATGGATAACCAGATGTGTGTGCATGTGCATGCAAAGTGCTGTGTGGCAATGCATGTCTAGCCAGATGTGTGTGTATGTGAGTGCACAGTTGCTGTGTGGCAGTGCATGGATAGCCATTTGTATTGTGCATGCATGTGAGTATATTTGAGTGTGTTTGTGGCATGGGCGTTGTCTTGTAGTGCATGGATAGCCAGATGTGTGTGTGTTTATACTAGCACAAGGCTCTGCGACAGTGTATGTGTAGCCAGTTTTTGCAACAATTATGTGCATGCGTGGCCGTATTGAGTGTCAATGTTAGTGTTTGCATGTGGTTGTCTTGTAGTGCATGGATAGCCATACCTGTGTGTGTATGTGCGTGTGCGTGCACAGTGCTATGTGGCCGTGCCATGAAACCATTATGTGTGTGTATGTTGCATGCACAGTGCTGTGTGGCAGTGCATGGATAGCTAGATGTGTGTGTATGTGCGTGCACAGTGCTGTGTGGCAGTGCATGGATAGCCACAATGTGTGTGTATGAGCGTGCACAGTGCTGTGTGGCAGTGCTTTGATAGCCATATGTGTGTGTATGTGTATGCTTAGTGCTGCCAGGTAGTTCATGATAGCCAGCTATGTGTGTGTATGTGCGTGCACAGTGCTGTGTGGAAGTGCATGGCTAGCCATATGTGTGTGTATCTGCATGCACCGTGCTGTGTGCGCAGTGCATGGATAGCCAGATGTGTGTGTGTATCTGCGTGCACACAAGTTGTCAAATGTAATGTACCTTATTTCGCTATGAGTACCTACTAACTCCACTACTTTTGAAACTCCCAGCCTCCCCCCTCTCACTTTCTCGCAATCTGCATATCAACTTTTTCTCGCTATTTGCCCCATGTCCTGCCCATGACTTCTAATATGTTCAGGGTTAAGTTGCTTAGTGGTTTGAATGCCAGCGGTTGACCATAATTCAGATGCCATCTTCGTCTAGGCTGTCAAGACTATGTGTTCGATCCTACGTACGCTAGGGACACGCCCAGCCGAATGAAAAAAAGCTCGTCAGCGTAGGCAGCCTCTTTGCTCACTGCTCCCCCTCCCCCGTGTTACGCGCAAACACCTTACGAGGCACCAGAATTTGGCCAAGCTAACACGGGCTACCATGGTTGGTCTGATGCAAGTGAGGTATACAGTCTAGGGGTGGCCCATCAACCTAGTGGTGGTGGTGTGCGTGTGGGTGTGTGCGTGATTGGGGTTGGGGGTTGGGGCACTTGGTATTGGTGTTATGTGGTGTTTGCAGTTTGTGCTTCAGTAGTTGTGTGGGTTGTGCTGCAGTTGGATAGCCAGTTATGTGTGTTTTGAAGGTGTGTTTGTGTGTGTAAAACTGGTGTGCATGGGAAGTGCATGGATAGCCACATGTGTTGGGTGAGTGCGCTGAGGTGTTGTGGTTTGGTGTCGATAGATTGTCTTGTAGTGCATGGATGCGCCAGGTGTGTGTGTGTATGTAAGCAGGGCCGTGTGGCAGTGCATGCGTAGCCCCTTGTGTATGCGTTGTGTGAGTGTTCTGGTATGTCGTGAATGTGTGCATGGGGTTGTCCTTGTAGTGCATGTATGTCCTGGTGTGTGAGTGTGGCGTGATTGTCTATTGTTGTGCTGTGGCGATGGGATGTCTTGTAGTGCATGGATGGCCGGGTGTGTGTATCTGTGTGCGGAAACATATCTGTGTGGCAGTGCATGTGTAGCCACCTTGTGTGTGCATTGTGCCTTGTTTGCTTACAGTGCATGGATGGCCAGGTGTGTGTATGTATATGGGCTATGAACAGTGGTGTGTGCAGTGCATTTGCAGCCGTTGTTCGTTTGTGTGTTGCATGCGTGAGTTCAGGGTACGTTGTTTGTGCACGGGTCTGTCCTCATGTAGTGCATGGATAGCCAGTTGTTTTGTATGTGCATTGCGTGTGTATTTTTGTGTTTTATGTTTGCATGGGTGTTGTCTTGTAGTGCATGGAAAGCCATTATTGTGTTCTATGTGCGTGCACAGTGCAGTGTGCAGTGCATGGATAACCAGATGTGTGTGCATGTGCATCAAAGTCTGTTGTTTGGCAATGCATGGCTAGCCAGATGTGTGTGTATGTGAGTGCACAGTGCTGTGTGGCAGTGCATGGATAGCCATTTGTATTGTGCATGCATGTGAGTATATTTGAGATGTGTTGTGTTTGCATGGGGTGTCTTTGTAGTGCATGGATTAGCCAGATGTGTGTGTGTTTTATACTAGCACAAGCTCTGCGACAGTGTATGTGTAGCCAGTTTTTTTGTGTGTGCATGCGTGTGTATTTGAGTGTGTTAGTGTTTGCATGTGGTTGTCTTGTAGTGCATGCGATACGCCATATGCGTATGTGTGTATGTGCGTGTGCGTGCAACAGTGCTATGTGGCCGCTCCATGAAAGCCATATGTGTGTGTATTGCATGCACAGTGCTGTGTGCAGTGCATGGATACTAGATGTGTGTGTATGTGCCGTGCACAGTGCTGTGGGGCAGCTGCATGGATAGCCCACATGTGTGTTCATGTATGAGCGCTGCACAGTCTGTTTGGCAGGCTTTTGATAAGCCATATGTGTGGGTATGTAGTATGCTTAGTGCTGCCAGGTAGTTCCATGGATAGCCAGCTATGTTGTGTATGTGCGTGCACAGTGCTGTGTGGAAGTGCATGGCTAGCCATATGTGTGGTATCTGCATGCACCGTGCGCGTGTGGCAGTGCATGCGATAGCCAGAATGTGTGTGTGTATCTGCGTGCACACAAGTTGTCAAATTAATGTACCTTATTTCGCTATGAAGTACTTACTAAACTCCACTACTTTTGAAACTCCCAGCCCTCCCCCCTCTCACCTTTCTCGCAATCTGCATATCAACTTTTTCTCGCTATTGCCCCATGTCCTGCCCATGACTATCTAATATGTTCAGGGTAAGTTGCTTAGTCGGTTTGAATCCCAGCGGTTGACCATAATTCAATTGCCACTGTCTAGGCTGTCAAGACTAGTGTTTCGATCCTACGTACGCTAGGACACGCCCAGGCCGAATGAAAAAAAGCTCGTCAGCGTAGCAGCCTCTCTTGCCTCACTCTCCCCCTCCCCCGTGTTACGCGCAAAACACCTTACGAGCTACCACGTCAGAATTTCCAAGCTAACACGGCGCTACCACGCATGTGTCTGATGCAAGTGAGGTATTACAGTTCTAGGCCCCATCAACCCTATCCGTGGGTGTGGTGCATAGAATGGCTGTGGGTGTTGTGCCTTGATTGGGTTGGGGTTGGGGCACTTGGTATTGGTGTTATGTGGTGTTGCAGTTTGTGCTTCAGTAGTTGTGTGTGGGTTGTGCTGCAGTTGGATAGCCAGTTATGTGTGTGTTGAAGTTGTGTTTGTGTGTCGGTGTGTGCATGGGGACAGTGCATGGATAAGCCAGTGTGTGTGGGTTAGTGCCTGAGTGTGTGGTTGACTTGTGTCGATTAGGATTGTCTTGTAGTGCATGGATGGCCAGGCTGTTCGTGTGTATTGTAACAGGCGTGTGCAGTGCATGCGTAGCCCCTTGCTGTATCGTTGTTTGTGAGTGTCTGGTATGGTATACTTGAATGTGCATGGTTGTCTTCTAGTGCATGTATGGCCTGTGTGTGTGTGTGCGTGAGTGGTCTGATTGGGTTTGGTGTGTCGATGGGATTGTCTTCGTAGTGCGCTATGCGATGCCGGGTGTGTATCTCTGCTGCTGCGGAAACATATCTGGTGTGCAGTGCATGTGTAAGCCACTTGTGTGTGCATGTGCCTTGTTTGTCTTACAGTAGCATGGATGCCAGGTGTGTTGTATGTATATGGGATGAACAGTTTGTGTGGGCAGTGCATTTGCAGCCAGTTTTCGTTCTGTGTGTTGCATGCGTGTGAGTGTCAGGGTACGTTTGTTTGTCACGGGTTGTCTTGTAGTCAATGATAGCCAGTTGTTTTGTATGTGCATGCGTGTGTATTGTGTTTTAGTGTTTGCATGGTTGTCTTGTAGTGCATGAAAGCCATATGTGTTTCTATGTGCGTTGCAACAGTGCAGTGTGGCAGTGGCAATGGATAACCAGATGTGTGTGCATGTGCATGCAAAGTGCTGAACTTGTGCAATGCATGGCTAGGCCAGCATGTGTGTGATGTGAGTGCACAGTTGCTGTGTGCAACGTGCATGGATAGCATTGTTGCTGCATGGCATGTGAGATATATTTGATGCCTGTTTGGTTTTGCATGGGTTGTCTTGTAGTGCATGGATAGCCAATGTGTTTGTGTTTATACTAGCACAGCTCTGCGACAGTGTAGGCTAGCAGTTTTTTTGTGTGTGCATGCGTGTGTATTTGCAGTGCTGTTAGTCTGGTTGTGCATGTGGTTGTCTTAGTGCATGGATAGCCATATGGCATGTGTATTGCGTTGTGGCGCTTGCACAGTCTATTTGCGCCGTGCCAATGAAACCATACCTGTGTGTGTATGTGCATGCACAGTGCTGTTGTGCAGTGCATGATAGCTAGATGTGTGTGTATGTGCGTGCACAGTGCTGTGTGGCAGGCATGGATAGCCACATGTGTGTGTTATGAGCGTGCACAGTGCGCTGTGCCAGTTGCTTTTGATAGCCATATGTGGTGTATGTGTATGCTAGTGCTGCCAGTAGTCATGATAGGCCAGCTATGTTGTGTATGTGCGGCACAAGTGCTGTGTGAATGCATGGTAGCCATATGGTGGTGTACTGCATGCACCGCCCTGATGTGGCCATGCATTGGATAGCCAGCATGTGTGTGTGTATCTGCAATGCACACAAGTTGTCAAATGGCTTAATTGCTACACCTTATTTCGCTATGAGTACCCTACTAACTCCACTACTTTTGAAACTCCCAGCCTCCCCCCCCTCACTTTCTCGCAAATCTGCATATCAACTTTATACTCGCGCTATTTCCCCATGTCCTGCCCATTGACTATCTCAATATCTTTCAGGGTTAAGTGCTTAGTGGTTTTGAATGGCCCAGCGCGCTTGACCATAATTCAGATGCCACTTGTCTAGCGTCAAGACTATGCTGTTCGATCCTACGCTTACGCTAGGACAACGCCCCAGCCGAATGAAAAAAAAGCTCGTCAGCGTACACCTCTGCTCACGCTCCCCCTCCCCCGTGTTTACGCGCAAACAACCTTACGCAGGCCACCAGAATTTGGCCAAAGCTAACACGGGCTTACCCAGGGTTGCGTTTCTGATGCAAGTGAGTATACAGTCTAGGTGCCCATCAACCTAGTGGTGGTGTGTGCGTGCTGGTGTGTGCCGTGATTGGTTGGGGTGGGGCACTTGGTATGGTTTATGTGTGTTGCAGTTTTATGCTTCACAGTAGTTGTGTGTGGTTGTGCTGCAGTTGGATAGCCATATGTGTGCTGTTGAAAGTGTGTTTGTGTTGTGGTGTGTGTGCATGCGGAAGTGCATTGATAGCCATGTGTGTTGGTGAGTGCCTGAGTGTGTGGTTTGTGTCGATAGATTGTCTTCTAGTGCATGGATGCCAGTGTGTGAAAAATGTGAACGTAAGCAGCCGCCGTGTGGCAGTGCATGCGTAGCCCCCTGTGTATGCGTGTTGAGCTGTCTGCGTATGTTTTGAATGTGTGCATGGGGTTGTCTTTGTTAGTGCAGTAGCCTGGTGTGTCGTGTGTGCGTGAGTGTCTGATTGGTTGTGCCATGTGTCGATGGATTGGTCTGTAGTGCAGATGGGGCCGGGTGTGTGTTATCTCGTGTGCCGGGAAACATATCTGTGCTGGCAGTGCATGTGTAGCCCATTTGTTGTGCATTGTGCCTTGTTTGTCTTTACAGGCATGGATGCGCCCAGTGTCTAATCCATGAGTATGTTATATGGCGATGAACAGTGTTGTGTGCAGTGCATTTGCCAGCCAGTTGCTTCGTTTGTGTGGTTGCATGCGTGAGTGTCAGGGTACGTTTGTGTGCCACGGTTGTCTTGTAGGCATGGATAGCCAGTTGTTTTGTATGGTGCATGCGTGTTATTTTTTGTGTTTTAGTTTGGGCATGGGGTTGTTCTGTGTAGTGCATGAAAGCCATATGTGTTTCTATGTGCGTGCACAGTGCAGTGTGCAGTGCATGGATAACCCAGATGCTGTGTGCATGTGCATGCCAAGGGCTGTGTGCAATGCATGGCTAAGCCAGATTGTGTATTTGAGTGCACAGTGCTGGTGGCAGTGCATGGATAGCCATTTTATTGTGCATGCATGTGCAGTATATTTGAGTGTGTTTGTGTTTGCATGGGTGTCTTGTAGTGCATGTATAGCCAGATGTGTTGTGTTTATACTAGCCACAAGGCTCTGCACATGATATGCTGTAGCCAGTTTTTTTTGTCTGTCTGCATGCTGTGTATTGAGTGTCGTTAGTGTTGCATTGTGGTTGTCTGTAGTGCATGGAGCCATAGTGTGTGTATAGTCGTGTGCGTGACATGCATGTGCCGTGCCATGAGAAGCCATATGTGTTGTTTGTATGTGCATGCACAGTGCGTGTGCAGGCATGGATAGCTAGATGTGTGTGTATGTGGTAGCACAGTGCTGTGATGGCAAGGCACATGGCAATATCCACATGTGTTGTTTATGCAGCGTGCACATCTGTGTGGCAGTGCTTGATAGCCATATATGGTGTGTAATTGGTATGCTTAGTCGCCCAGGTAGTTCAATGGATAGCCAAGCTATGTGTGTGTATGCTGCGTGCACAGTGCTGTGTGGAAGTGCATGCTAGCCATAGTTGTGTATCTGCATGCACCAGTAGCCTGTGTGGCAGCTGCATGGATAGCCAGATGTGTGTGTGTATCTGCGTGCACACAAGTTGTTCAAATGTAATGTACCTTATTTCGCTATGCATACCTACTAACTCCCTACTTTTGAAACTCCCAGCCTCCCCCCTCTCACGTTCTCGCAATCTCCCATTATCAAACTTTTTCTCGCTAATTTTGCCCCATGTCCTGCCCATGACTTCTTAATATGTTCAGGTTAAAGTTGCTTAGTGGTTTGAATTTGCCAGCCGGTGACCATAATTCAGATGCCACTTTCTAGGCTGTCAAGGACTATGTGTTCGATCCTACGTACCTAAGGGACACGCCCAGCCGAATGAAAAAAAATCTCGTCAGCGTAGGCAGCCTCTTTGCTCACTGCTCCCCCTCCCCCGTGTTACGCGCAAACACCTTACGAGCACCAGAATTTGGCCAACTAAACACGGGCTACCATGCGTTGGTCTGATGCAAGTGAGGTATACAGTCTAGGGGGCCAATCAACCTAGTGTCGGTGGTGTGCCTGTGGGTGTGTGCTGATTGGGGTTTGGGTTGGGCACTTGGTATTGTGTTTATGTGTGTTCAGTTTGTGCTTCAGTAGTTGTGTGGGTTTTGCTCAGTTGGATAGCCAGTTATGTTGTGTTGAATTGTGTTTGCTGTGGTGTGTGTCATGGGAAGTGCATGGATAGCCAGGTGTGCTGGTCGTGAGTGCCTGAGTGTGTGGTTTGTGTCGATAGGCATTGTCTTGTAGTCATGGATGGCCAGGTCTGTGGCTGGTAGGTAAAGCAGCGGCCGAGTGCAGCTGCATGCGTAGCCCCTGTGTATGCGTGTGTGAGTGTCTGGGATATGTGTGAAGTGTCATGTTGTCTTGTAGTGCCAGTATCCTGGTGTGTGTGTGTGCGCGAGTGTCTGATTGGTTGTTTGTGTCGATGGATTGTCTTGTTAGTTCATGATGGCCGGGTGTGTGTATCTGTGTGCGGAAACATATCTGTGTGCCAGTGCATGGTAGCCACTTGTGTGTGCATGTGCCCTTGGATTGTCTTTACAGTGCCATGGATGGCCAGGTAGTGTGTATGTAGATGGTAAATGAACAGTGTTGTGTGGCAGTGCATTTGCAGCCAGTTTCGTTTGTGTTGGCATGCGTGAGTGTCAGGCGTACGTTTGTTTGTGCACGGGTTGTCTTGCTAGTGCAGGATAGCCAGTTGTTGTATGTGCATGCCGTCTGTGTATTTTTGTGTTTTAGGTTTGCATGGGGTTGTCTTGTAGTGCCATGGGAAAGCCATATGGTTTATATGTGCGTGCACCAGCGTGCATGTGGCCCAGTGCATGATAACCAGATGTGTCGTGCATGCATGCAAAGTGCTGGTGGCAATGCATGTCTAGCCAGATGTGTGTTATGTGATGTGCACAGTGCTGTGTGGCAGTGCATGCGATAGCCATTTGTATTGTGCATGCATGTGCCTATATTTGAGTTGTTTGTGTTTTGCATGGTGTCTTGTAGTGCGATGGATAAGCCCAGATTGTGTGTTGTTTTATACTAGCACAAGGCTCGCGACAGTGTATGTTAGCCAAAGTTTTTGTGTGTGCATGCGTTGTGCTACTTAGTGTGTTAGTGTTTGCATTGGTGTTCTTGTAGTGGCATGGATAGCCCATATGTGTTTGTATGTGCAGGTGCGTGCACATGCTATTGCCGATGCCATAATGCCATGTATGTGTGTGTATGTTGCATGCACAGTGCTTGTCTTGCAGTGCATGGCATAGCTAAGATGTGTGTTATGTGCGTGCACAGTGCATGCTGTGCAGTGCATAGATAGCCACATGTTGGGTTATGAGCTGCACAGTTGCTGTGTGGCAGTGCTTTGATAGCCATATGTGTGTGTATGTTTGTTATGCTTAGTGCTGCCAGGGTAGTTCATGCGATAGCAGCTATGTTGTGTATGTGCGTGCACAGTGCTGTGTGGAAGTGCGATGGCTAGCCAATATGTGTGTGTATCTGCATTGCACCGCTGTGGCAGGCATTGGATAGCCAGATGTGTGTGTGTATCTGCGTCACACAAGTTTCAAATGTAATGTACCTTATTTCGCTATGAGTACCTACTAACTCCACTACTTTTGAAAGCTCCCAGCCTCCCCCCTCTCACTTCGTCGCAAATCTGGCATATCCAACTTTCTCGGCTATTGTGCCCCATGTCCTGCCCCTGACGTCTTAATACTGTTCAGTTAAGTTGCTTAGTGGTTTGAATGCCCAGCGCGTTGCACCATAATTCAGATGGCCACTTGTCTAGGCTGTTCAAAGACTATGTGTTCGCATCCTACGTACGCTAGACACGCCGAGCCGAATGAAAAAAAAGCTCTCAAGCGTAGGCAGCCTCTCTTGGCTCACTGCTCCCCCTTCCCCCGTGTTACGCGCCAAACGACCTTACGCAGCCACCAGAATTTGGCCAAGCTAACACGCTACCATGTTGTCTGATGCAAGCGTAGGTATACAGTCTAGGGTAGGCCCCATCAACCTAGTGCGTGGTGTAGTGCGTGTGGTGTTGCGTGATTGGGGTTGGGGTTGGCACTTGGTATTGCGTTTATTGGTGTTGCAAGTTTGTGCTTCATAGTTGTGTGTGGCGTTGTGCTCAGTTTGGATAGCCAGTTATGTGTGTGTTGAAGTTTGTGTTTGTGTGTGTGTGTGCACAGCGGAAGTGCATGGATAGCCAGTGTGATGTGCTGAGTGCCTGAGTGTGTGTTTGTCAGATTAGATGTCTTGTAGTGCATGGATGGCCAGGTGGTGTGTGTATTAAGCAGGCCGAATTGCAGTGCGATGCGTAGCCCCTGTGTTAATGCGTTGTGAGTGTCGGTATGTCGTGAATGTCGTGCATTGGGTTTCTGTAGTGCATGTTATGGCCTGGTGAGTGTGTGGTGCGCGAGTGTCTGATTGGTTGTGCTGTGTCGATGGATTGTCTTGTAGTCATGAATGGCCGCGGACTGTGTGTATCTGTGTGCGGAAACAATCTCTGCTGGCAGTGCATGTGTAGCCACTTGGTGCATGTCCCTTGGTTGAAACTTAACAGTGCATGGATGGCCAGGTGTGTATGTATATGGGAAATGAACAGTGTTGTTGAGCAGTGCATTTTGCAGCCAGTTGTTCGTTTGTGTGGTTGCATGCGTGAGTGTCAGGGTACGTTTGTTTGTGCACGGGTTGTCTTGTAGTGCATGGATAGCCAGTTGTTTTGTATGTGCATGCGTGTGTATTTTTGTGTTTTAGTGTTTGCATGGGGTTGTCTTGTAGTGCATGGAAAGCCATATTGTTCTATGTGGCGTGCACAGTGCAGTGTAGGCCAGTGCATGATAACCAGGATTGTGTGTGCATAGTGCATGCAAAGTGCCTGTTCGCAATGCATGTCTAGCCCCAGATGTGTGTGTATGTGAGTGCACAGTGCTGTTGTGAGCTGCACATGGATAGCCATTGTATTGTGCATCCATGTGTGTATATTTGAGTGTGTTTGTGTTTGCATGGGGTTTCTTTGTAGTGCATGGATAGCCAGATGTTGTGTGTTATACTAGCACCGAAGCTCTGCCGACAGTGTATGTGTAGCCAGTTTTGTGTGTGGTGCATGCGTGTGTATTGAGTGTGTTAGTGTTTGCAATGT